>JAHWFP010110769.1:0-73803 GCA_023313725.1 Lithobius niger
GCTCGTACAGGGTTAATTTTGACGCATTCTTTCCTATGAGCCAGGAGCATCTATTCTCCTCCGAAACTGGCGAAGCAGTTCTTACAATAGAACTTGGAATTGGAGCTCGAACCTCGAAAGCGTAGAAAAGCAGCTGCATCGGTAATGTGCAGTATTGGGTGTTAAGGTTTCTAAATCATCGTTGTGGTTGTCGTACAGATAGAGAAGGTCGATCAGAAGTCCGTCCAAGTTTTTAGAGACGAGAAGCGCGTGTAACTCCTCGTTGCGTCTATATCCAATGATGTTGATCAATAAATCGTTTGCCTTTTCAAACTTGTCGATTTTGGCGATGTTAGTACGGTAGGATAGCGTGGAAGTATAGAGCATATCTTCAAACTCGTGGTAATCTTCCGGGTCGATGTTGTCCAACTGCAAAGCCGCGGCCAGTAAGGAATACAGAAAGCATTTCTGATCGTCTTAACTTTGAACGTTTACTTACACTTTGTTTTTACCAGCGAGCGCTTTTGGAAGAGGGATGTATGACGATGCTCGCAGCAGCTTATACCTCGATAGTCTGATTAGTAAATTATGGATGCGAAATATAACCCAGCCGCTGTCCCACTCAGCGAAAGCATCGATTAATTGTTGGACTTTTGCAAAGGGTTCGTTCTGCAGAGCGGGAATGTCGTTGGGCTTATGTACTTTCGGAATATCTCGACCAGAACCCACCCTTGAATGAATGCCCCGTTCCTAGCAAACTGTATACCCAAGCTGATCTGGGCTTTGCTGTTCAGCTAGCTGGTGTAAACTAGCCTAGCATTGCTTGTAGTGCCACGCATATAGATAGGAGGAATTGAAGTGGATTGCCGAAGATGCATTCCCCCATTAGAGGCATCTCGTTTTACTAGTGGCTCAATCCTCATCTCGAGATGGGGGAGATTGACTCTTGAGAAAGTCGGGTAGCACGTCGTAGAAGCAAGTGCATTCTTCCAAATGTGTGATGGAACTGTAGGTGTTCCCACAGCTCAGCTTGTGATGGGGAAATGGTAGTGCAGTACACGCACGTGAAAGTTTTCTTTTCCATCCTGAAAATATAAAATATTTATTTGTTTTCAATATTAATGAAGAAAAAATTGAAGAAGGGAAGAAAATAATTTTTTTTAAAGTTTATTGCATTAAAATATTTTACATGGAAAAAAGGGAAGGATATATTTATTTAAGATTGCTAATGTTGTCTGTTCAACTGTTGTGTTTGCAGTCATAGCCCTTTCATTTAACGAAGTAAAGGATTTTTTCATCTTATCCTTTCTTCTTACGTAATACCTGTTTTCTAAAAACAGAACTAGAGTTTTTTGAAGTTCCAGTTCGTCAAAATATCAGAGCACCAGTTCACTCGACTCGTCTTTTAGAATATAAGTAACAGGTTGGGTTTTTTTGCACTTTATGAATTGTGAAAACTTCGTTAGTAACATTTTGGAAATACACCTGTTCAAAAATTTTCTTAACTTTAGAAATCCTGACTTTATTTCCAAAGGCAAACTTGGGTTTGTTCAACAACCGTTTAGTACTAGTACAACGGTTAGTGATGTTTAGTTACTTCCTTCGGTTTAAGTTTTCTGGTGGAATGAACCGTGTTAATGTAGCCTAATTAGAAACAAACACGCCTTGCCTGGTGAATCTTTTCTACATTTGAGTTTTCAGCGTTCTGTTGAAACGTTCTACCATGCTTGATTTCTTCTCCGAGTACGTAGAGTACATGTTAAATATTCTGACGCCTAAGTAGGGCTTTGAAGTCGTTTTTGTAGAACTCGCTACCTAAATCGACTTATAAATTTTTAAGGGTCATTGCTCCTTTGAGTATTTTCTTGAAAGTTTTGATAACGTCTATGCCAGGTTTAGATTGAAACGGAATGGCCCATGCGAACTTGGACATGATGTTAATGTAGGTAGTTAAACCCTTTATTTAGGTTAGTGTAAGGTATCATTTCCACCAAGTCAGCCTGCCATAGACCGTTCAGGCTCAGTACAATCATTCTCCATCTTGGAAAATTTTTTCGGGTTGGTTTGTGAAGTTCGTTTACGAGTTGATCGATTTTTTTTATTTCCCATTCCATACCTTAGTTTTGTTTACAGGATTTTCTTAATGATCGAAGGGTAAGCTTTTCCCTCCACACCAGAGAAGGATCGTCTCTCACTCTTTGAGGTTTGACAATTAGGACTTCCTTGGCAGCGTGCTGATCTTTTATTTCCTAGCACTTGGAGTAAGCAATATCATGTTCTTTGCACCCTTTGTCTAGTTTATTAATTCACGCGTCTTATCGAGCCAATTTTTTGACCAGTTTGGTTCCCGGGCCGCAGTGTTAGTAGCCCGGTAAATGCATTTCAAGCAGTAACTTATCTATGATTTTATTTATGATTGCTTTCCCAGACTTGATAAAGGAAGCTCCTTTCGTCCCGTACACCTTGCAAAAGACAACTTGCATCTGCTGGTTTTTTTTTGCATTGATAATAACGGACGAGTCGGGTTGGTTAGAAGTGAACCGTTTACATTTGACGCAGTACTTCATTTTGATATTTTTTGATTCCATGGTGCTTTGTTTTATATACGATTTATTAATCTAAACCTAAATGTTTATAAGCCACCTATTTTCCCGAGCAGTTATGATTTGTCTTTGCTGCATTTCTGTTAAAATTTCGACTATCACATTTCTATGTCCATTGTGTCCCGTCAAATGAGATTTATGGAAAGGTCTAAGTCTCTTTATCAAGTCATTGGAATCGTCGTAATATTTGTAATCGATTCTGATCAAATGATCCACCTTTTTAACCATGCACGTCCCCTTTTATTCGATTTCATGTGGTCATCGTGGTTGAGCGGTGAGAGAGCTAAGTCTGGTTGCTGAAGGTTTGCAGATGTGGTTGAAACTCTGGAAAGGGGACCAAGGCAAAGTCCCAGCCAGGACTGTCAGCCAGGGTAGCGTTGAGAGGCTACCATGGTCCTTCAGCAGCTATGGGAACTATTCTGGCCAATTCTGGACAATCTTTCGGCCCCTACGGTGATCGGAAGTTTCCTGGATCGAATCCCTGGGTTGGTGCCTCCCTTTATCAGATATTTCTACTTCTCTAAAAGTCTGGTAACGTTCAAAATTGAGCCGTTTCTGCTAAATATGCATTATATTGCTTCAGCTGACTTAAGGCTCAAATGAAATTAATTTTAAAAAAATATCCCAAATCGGAACGACGATGTTTACGTACTTGACGCTATGATTGGACTTGGGTTTATGAATGTCTGGGTCGTTGTTGTGATAAATGGTGTGCGTATTTGTATTTTTTAACATGCCCACGTAAGATGCTTTAACATTCGGTGCGTAGGCAGTTTCTTTTAAATCTTTGAAAACTAGCAAACTCCAAAGCCCGCGTCTTCCCAAATACTGTTTCCCCTCGACCACTATGTCATTCTAAAAACCTTTAACCGTTTTATTCCCGAAGGTCGCTGGTCTTTTTTTAGTGTCATAATGTAGCCCGAATCCTCGGTCATTCTCCTTCGGATTATCGAAAAACTTATGAAGAAATGTTTAGCCGTTTGACCAATTTTCTGACCAGGTAAGAAACTATAGATGGTCTGCAGAGTGGCGATATTAGGTAGCTCTGAGGGAGTAGAAATCAGTCCATGTTGCACCGCGGAATATGTAGAAGTGAGGTTAGGACCGGTGCTCACAGAGGCATATTCAGTTTTGGACTTGGGAGGCATTCACATTATTGGGGCTTGAGCTGGAGTTGAATATTCGGTGAGACTGAAATTTATAGGGGTTGACAATGTCTTTTCATTAGCAGAAACTGCATCGGAAAGGGACGGTGATAAATCAAATGCTTCGTAGTCATACTCGTCAGTTTCTTCCTCTTTGTAAGCTTTAATCGGTGTAGTTTGCGTGTGCTGGGCTAGACTTTTTACACCACCGACCGAAGTTGGTTTTAGAGTGCCACTGTCGGTTTCGAGTGCTCCCAACCGGTTAAAAAAAAATCTGTAGCGATTCTTCTTGCTCTCTCTCACCCAAACATTGATTTAAAAACTTTTTGGTTAAACGTCGTTTGAGTTTTGCGATTTTTCGTTTTGTCTCCATACTTTCCCTCGTTTAATGTTTTGTTAATTGACAAAAACCTGTAAGGCTTTTTCCAACAATTTTGACACAACGTTTTAAATTCAGAAAATTTCATGTCAGGGCCAATGTGATTTTCATAAACATGTTTCAAATTTAACTCACCCACGGGGAAAAGGATTAATAAATGTGCGTTGTCTCTAACTACTTGTTTAGGAGTTCTTGTGTAAGACTGACTACAATAAAAAACATTGGCTTTTGAATGACGTCCTTGAGCAAAGTAACGCTCGATGTTTTTTGTTTGTCTAAAAGACAGTAATCAAAAAGAATAAGGTTTCGAAAGTTTGGATCCAGTTCTTTGGGAGGAATTAAATCAATTTGAGAATCATGAAACAAGCAACAATCCGTCCAATGTTTTCCTCAATTTTACCAAATATAGACTGCAAAGCTTTGTACTTTGATTATGATAACGTTTTACTGTTTAAATAACCGGTGATTAGCCGAGCCATCTTTCATTACAGATAAAATTAAACAATAAGTTAGTTTTTCCACAATTTGCAGGCCCTATAATTAAACATTTGACTGTAGAAGTGGATGATTTTTAGGTTCTTTCTTAGGCAAGAAAAAGTCGTATTTTTTAATTTCTATAGCTTTTTTTATTTACACATTTTCTTAACGTTTACACAGTTACCAAACCCATAAAGTCTTCACCCGCAAATTTATCCTTGGAAACATCTGAATGAGCTACTCCATAGGGTACGTTGCATCATAATTTGACGTTGCTGGGAGAATCGTTGGTGACGTACACTGCGGTAATTTTAACGGTGACTTCAGTCATGTTTAAAGCGTTGTAAGATAGCAAGTTGAAACAGGGTTTGTGTATAACATTTTTGTTAAGTTTTCACTTTAGTTTTGTGGTTTATTCTTGTACACCCAAGTTCTAAGACAGGTTTGTCTCCGTTATCTTCGTTTACCTTTTTTAAGAAGGGTAACAGGCAGGTATGCCACGTGCATAGATTTCGCGTAATTGAACGCAGTCAGAGTGGTTTGTCTCCGTTACCTTCGTTCACCGTTTTGCAAGAAGGGTAACAGGTGAGTAAGCCATGTTCATAGAATTGGGATAATTGAACTTAGTCAGAGACATGGTTTTTTTGCTCGTCAAACTCGATCTATAGTTTTTTGCAGTGTTTAAGATTTTTCAACAGTTTTTGACTTTCCAGATTGGTGGACAAAATCCAACCTTTATATTTTGATTTTTCTTCCAAACCAGGAGTCCTCGAACCCTTTATATCTTGAAACTGTATGGAAAGAGACGAGGAAAACTTTACACCGTTGTTAATCTTTGTACCTTTCTTGTTCTTAACTTTCAGCAAGTTTTTTTTGCAGGAGATTGTAAAGATGCGTTTGCCACATGTTGTGACATTTTGAGGTTATTATTTATTTTGAGGTTCTTCCTTTTATTATATACCTAAATATTTAATGAAAAGGCTTATCAACGGCTTGGCACATTTTTAAATTTCTCGTATTTAAAAAAATAGGATGTCAGTCAATAGGTTTGGAAAAGCATTGAAAAGGACGAGGGGGAAAGGAGGTGAAGTGATGGGAGTCGGTCCGAGAGAACAGCCAAAACTAGGATACCTTTTAACCCCCGAAAACAACTACGACTTGCAAAGCAAGCATGTAACTAAAGTAGGAACTGCTATCGAACCTGAAGACACGGTAAATTATTCTCAGATTAGTACTCTGGCAACGGACGTTCAGAAACTTAAAACCGACTTGCCTCCTGCTATTACTCTTCTATCCGACGAGTTGGCTCCGCCATTTCTAGCATAAAAAAATACATTGTACTTAGATGAGGCTGATGGGAATTTTTATGCAAAGAAGAAACAAATTAATGATGTAGCTTTCCCTGGTATGCTGCTGACGTGGCAACAAAAGTGTACGTTGACAGGAATGGTTTATGGCAGGACGACTAGAATGTATACTTCAATGCAATGCACATGCCGATTAGAAATGTAAGCGATTCTACTTTACCGAGCAATGCTGTTACTAAGTTATTTGACAACAGCTATTGCTTGTTACAAGACGACCGGAAAGAACACTTCAATGCCACGACCTAACCGATTAGAAATCTAATGAAGAAACAAGTTCTGGATTAATTCATAAAGCAATTTTATACTACAGAGAACACTAGATGCATTAGTTACTAAATGTAAAGTAGGAACGAGATCCATTCACATTACTAAACTAAAGGACGAGCATTCAACTGCTACCGTTTTGAAAATCTTTATATAATAGACAAAAATATGCCCATCGCGGTACAGGTTTTCGAAGAGTTTAACACAGAAGAAATTTATTTCCAGTTAGATTTGCACGTAACTTTTCAATAGATCACTCGTTTCATCCTATCCAAAACAGCTTCGTAATTACGAGCTTAGAAAAGGCATTTAGGAAAAAGAGACAAAAGTGACAGCACCAAATTTGGTCTAAGTTGTGTACGCGTTCGTAATTGTACTTCATTCCCTGTCCCAAGTTGTTAACCATGGATTGGGGAGGAAACATGTTGCCGAAATCATCGAAATAACAGGCTCCCGAAACGGTTGAATAGGCGACCCAATGATTTCCTTTGCCATCGTAGAAATCTTCCAAATTTAGGATTCCGTTGTCTCCAGCAGGCCAAAGTTTTAAGGGAAGCGTGTCTTTGCTAAAATTTTAGAATTTTCATTACTCTAGTCAATCAACTTAAATCAAAGTTTGTTAAAGTTTTCTGAAAGTCAACTAGACCCTGGGTAGCCTTAAGGAAATACCTCTGCCACGGGGCAGTTTTTTGCTTCGTTTTTTGTTTAGTTTTTTTTCGAGCTAGAACCTTTCACTTGTTTGTGATGTCGCACGACTTCAGCCAGAATTTTTGCATTGTTTTCTGCCTTTTTTACGGCAGATACAGCCCCTCCCACCAAGCCTCCAATACCGACTAAAATTAGTCCTAAGAACGCCAATGGCAAAAGCAATGTTTTGAGCGCCATATCTTTTTTTATTATTGTTATTATTTAATAAACAATGTAGACTTTGCCTCTATCCAACTTTAAATTCATATTCCAGTCGCCACTGAGCAAAGTGTGACGGGTAGTGTTAGCTGGAATGGCGGCCCTAAACTTCAGTATGACTTGTACATCCACGATTCCAGATTGAAGCCTCTCGGACTGTTTGGAGTAATCTAAAATTACGCGAGGATAGGCTGTCTTGAACTGAAGCAAATCAAAACTCAAGTCGTTGGTGTCGTAGCACAGCTGCTTAAATTGCTGCGCTATTCTGCACAAGCCAACGTACTCTCCAATGACATAATTAGCGTTCAAATCTAGGAACGGCTAACGGTTGGAATTTAAAGTCACGTGAGAATCTTGCAAACTGCTGTGGCCAAACACGGTCGGGTATTTAACTAAGGAAACCTGCCTGTAAGTTAAAAAAGCTAGAACTATACACCTAGGTTTCTTGACCGTGGTAGTAGTCAGCACGTGCCAAGTGAAGCTGGTGTTTTGAAGGAGCTCGCAGCTATCGTAATGCCAGAGCCTACATCCTAAATCCATGGTCGCTCCGTGGCCAATGTGACTGTAGAGTTTAAATTTTTGCTCGTCTGATTCCACGACGTGGGGAACATGCCAGGAAAAGCTATTCAGAACGACTCTGCCATTGGCCGCTGCCGCTGCCACTGCTGTGAAGAAAGCGTTTGTGTCGCTCGTTCGCATGAGTGTGAGCACGTGTTTATTTCCATAGATAGCTTATCGTAATTTTCGAAAAATCCCATCACGTGTTTCAACTGAATGGTGAATGTAAACTACCTTTAGATGTTGTTTCAATGATGATTTACGTGTGCTGCTGTTTCAAGCCCAAGTTGTTGGTTAGTTCAGCATCGACAGAAGCCGCACTATCCAATACCCAGCACTGGCCAAGCAAAGCCGGTTGCTTAGCCGAGCCGTAAATGAGCAGTCCTTTCATCAGAGTACCGAACCCCGGATAATTAAACATGTCGACTTGTCTATCACCTAGATGGTATTTGATATTAGAAAATAGGAACATGGGAGCATTATTAATCAACGCTGCTACGCCAGCGTTGGCATAAGCCAAGTCATTATCCTTCAGCAGTTCCCCTTTAATCAGGAGGTAACTGCTGGCAACTTGCAGAAATAAATCTTGGTTTTCGACGTGTATGCGGATATCTGAATTTATGCTGTTGAGATTACTGCAAATAATAGGATTGTATTCGTGGTAAGTGTAAAACTCGACCAATGAATCGTACAGAAAGGTTCGGTGATTTTTAAGTAATTTTCTACTACACTCATTTTCTGGGTGTTGTTATGAATTTGATGAAAGGTTCGTTTCCAGGCATCAAACCGTTTCTTTTTTATTATTTGAGTTAAAATTAAGAAAGACTCCTTGCCGATTTTTTCCAAACACGAGCATTTTTTATCCTTTTTTAATTTTTATAACTCAATTGAAGACGCACCTTAAGTGTCTCACCACTCTTATATTTCTGATTAATTGGTAGTAATCGGGAGGTGAATTGGGCTAAATAGAGTATAAAGTGGGCTGAGTGTCATTGTTTAGGTAAGAATTGCCCATGATATCAACATGCACGAAAATTGTATTTACGCTCATAATGTCAACAGTATTTTGAATTTCTGGACTTCTAAAATAGTTGCCAAAACCGAACCCAAACTCTTGTTGCCCGAAAAGGATAAGCCGTAGCTTGAATCGGTAATTATCAAATATGTTCTTAAAGTGTTTAGATTCAGAAGAATCGTAATAGCATCCTTGCTGTGGCCATTTGCATATATCACCGATTTGAGAAATGTATAAAGATCATTGATTTCGTAAGCCCCCGGGGTGACTAACACTTTGTACCAGGAGGCGCCAGCATCAGTTGTGTATTGAATTTCGTTATTTTTTAAGGTGATGTTGTGAATGTTGTTAAAAGTGTCTAAATTAAACAGCGCCAATTCGTAATTTTTTCAGAGTCCAAACGAATGGGAGTTTTTCGATTAATTCTCAAATCAGTCTCTGCCAGAGAGAATAATTGAACAAGAATCCGTGATGTTGTTTTTGTTACCATTTTTCTCCCCCTCTAAAACTAATTATAAAAACCTTGCAATCTTGAGTGAAGGTCACTTTACATGAAATTGACATTGCTATTTCGAGTCAGGTAATTTACATTGGAGTTGATCTTTAAATTTTCAGGCCTAGTCATTTTTCATTGGCTTGACAACGATATTTTGAATAAAGGTGGTTTTGCCTGGACCTTACATTTCGTCTGGTTAACCGGTTAAAAAAATGGTATCAGCAGATTTCAACCACCCCCTCCCCGTAAATTTAGTTTGTTTCAGTGATCAATTAACAGGTTTATGATTTAGCTTATTCAACATGACTGTATGCGGCTACACCAGGCTTTGCAAGAACTCTATACACTACATTAATGTACACCACATTAATACACACCACATAATATAACCACATTGCCGAAAGACAAGGAGGTTAAACTTCCTCAAATTCATTTTTCCCCCGCAAGCTACCTGAAATATAGTTACCCTTTCATTCTTGCACAAAAATGGTACAGGATACAAATGAATGTTTAGTGTAATTTGTAAAAAATAAAAATATTAAAAATAATAAAAAAATAATAAAACGTAAAATATTCCTTGCTTTAAAAAGAAAATAATTGGATGATTCCTTTAAAAAAAAAAGCAACAGCACCTTAACATACCACAAGTTTTCTATATTTTTTTCCATATTTAATTGTAGTAAAAAATACGAATAAGTCAACAAATAAGCCAAATTAACGAGAAGAATACTTACCCAGGACGGTGTTCAAAAATTGCTTCTGTTTATTCCATGTGGTGAATGAGGATTTCAGACAGAAAAATACAATAATGAGGTGATCGCAGCTTGGTCGTAGAGGTTTTGTTTCACCAGCTAGTTTGAAGGAAATGTGACTCATTAATTCAAAGAAAGGACAGCAACCTTTTTGGCAGAGTGCCAGTGCAGGTGGAACGCATTTTTTGTCTGGATGAAATTAGCTAATATTTTTCCTTTCAGTTAAAATAGGTTCAGTTAAAATGCAAAAAAAAATTGAAATGCATATTTATTGCCCGATTTTTGCAGGCATGAAACATTTTTGTAGTTACTAAACTACAATGATGTAAACCACCAAGTATGGGGCCCTCATAATGTTGTTAATTTATCATTTTTTTGCATTTTAGTATTCTCAAAATGTGAAAAACTGAAAAAAACATTTGTTTTACCCCGGTTTTTGGACCTCCCTTGATTTTAGGACCCAGATAATGTTGCTAATTCGTCACTTTCTCGCTCTGAAGCTTTTGAGAGTATCTTATAATGTGAATGCTCGTGAAGCATTAGCACTACTCGTCGGAAGACGTCACTACCGGTCTCGTGTCCTTTCTACTTGGAGGTGGAAAAATTTAGTTATCGAAAGTTCTCATGTAGCAAAAGGACACGATATGTTACTCCTCGATGAAATCCAAAAGTGGGGGGTTAATCCAAAAGTGGGGATAAATCCAAATCGACGAAATCCAAATGATCACGTCACGGAGTGGGGTAATGACGTCACGGGCACTTTCCCACCTCTCCACATTGACGAAAACTACTAAGTGGGGGTAATGACATTCGAAAAAAACCCTGGGACCCCCTCAAAAAGCAGCGAGTAGCCCCCGGATGTTGTCTTCTCCCGCGTACACTTTCGGGATGCAAAAATATAACAAAAAGCATTTTCCCACCCCAACTCCAGATCGACGAAATCTTTAAAAAGTGTGGGATGACCTGGTGACTTGGTTTGACCTGGTGCCGCCATCTTGGAAAATGGCCACACTTCCAGTATGCATAAATGTAATAAAAGTCACTTTCCCACCCACCCCCACCTCCAGATTGAAGACACCCCGCACGCAGGAAGCGCCCCCCCCTCCCCGGTCCAGATCGACGCATTTCCCCGTATGGGAAGCGGAAAGTGGTTTTTATTTAAGGTCTGCCTGTGCGCATGATAGAAGGTGACAAAAAGCACTTTCCTATCCTCCTCCAGATTGACGAAATCCTACGTGCGGCAAGTGGGGTCCCCCCTCTTCCGAATTTCCACAATCAGGAAGCGCGATGCGATTTTTTTTGAGGGTCGGTTTGTGCACGTCATAAGACGTCGCAAATAGCATTTTCCCTCTCCTCCAGATCGACAAACAACCGCGAGCGGGAAGCGGGCATTTCCTCCCCCCTATCCAGATCGACGAAACCCCGGCCACGGGAAGCTGTTTTTTTTTGGGTGGGGGTGGATCTGTCCTCATATCGTAAATCACCACTACTAACCCATCATGTGGTGCCCGCCACCATGGAATGTCAAGGTCAACTAGTTGTAAATCCAAAAATTTACAGGTTGTGAATATTTTCGTAACGGCACATAGAAAGCCCAATTTTACCTGAGGGGAGCTCAAAGTTGGTTTCCATTGCCTAAGCAAAAATCACTACCTGTACCCTCCCAACTCCCCTCTTGAGTCACGACCATGACATATCAAGTAGACGGCTGGCTAACGCCATAACACCATTTATGGAGGGTCTGCGCTGTGCTTGCTGATTTTATTATGACACTAACTAAAATTCCGTAAAAAATGAAAGGTACTAGTGTTAACGGATTGAATATGAGCGAAAATTGTCGACTGAATAGTGAAACTGAAATATAGGCATAAAAACGAAATAGCCTTAAAAGTATGCTTAATGCCCAAAAACCCGAAAAACTAACTCCCTAGGTCAAAATACATTCCCCTATTAAATTTGAGAAAGATTTGACGACCTTAGGCCTGAGTAGTGTCATAAGCCTAATGAGAAGAGCAGAAGTTAAGGCCTCGGCTTAGCCAATGCACGGCTTACCCATGTTTCACCTTAAGTCTTAAAAAAAGCCTAAAAACGGCATAACTAACTGCCGAGAAAGTGCCCCACCCCCCACACTCGACTAAAAGTACCTGATACCTTGCATCATCATAAAATGAAGTTGGTTCTGAAAAGAGCGAAAAAATAGGTTGATTATGGGAAAAAAATACTGTGGGAAAAAAACTGCCGAAGAGATATTGCTTCTTGTCAGCATACCAACACGAAACGAAATTGCATGCTTATTTAAAGTAAAAATGTGGTTTTATACGCAACATTGAAAATTGAAAATTGCTTCTATAAGTGAAAATTGTTTACTAAACAATAAAATTTAATTGGCATGAAACACGACTTAATGCCATAAACGTGAAAAACTAATTCGCAAGGTCCAAAAAAATTCCTCTATTTACTTTGTGAAAAATCCGACGACCTAAGGTTTAATTAGTGGAGTAAGCCTAACAAAAATAGCAGAACTTATGGACCAGGCATAGCCGTTGCGCGGCTTACCCAAGTGGCATAGCAAGAAATTCGACTGAAAGTGAGGACTGAACTTGGGGGGTAAGTTGAAAAAAGGGATTAAGAGCAAAAGGGTCCCCAAACGCCCACCTTCCCAATTCCTCCTATATTGATGTATATTAGGTTTGGAAAAAAGAGTTAACAGCAAAAAATCATCCAGTCACTCAATGTTTGTCCTCAATCAAATGTAGAACATTAATCTGGAGAAACTTTAAAAACCGCTGATTACATCATTCTAATTAACGAGATCATTTCCGCCATCGACTGGAGGGAAGAGTTATTAGAACTTGATATTAACTTATAACTTAATATTTTAAATAAATTTTTACATAACTATTGAAAATTTCATTTTAATTTCAATCTCACATACTTCTTCTCGTCTTAAGTGATTTAAGTCGAATGAGGAGACTGACTACACCTACGACTTCAAAATAATAGGCGCCAGAAATTTTATTTCTAATTCCAAATTCAACGGTACTCTTTTCTTTTACAAAAATGCCAGGAAAAATGGTGTCGCTAGCATATTTCAATCAAAATTTAACTTCGATAAAGACTTAGTCCTTCGTGCCAAGCAACAACTCACTTTCTTCATTCTTACATGAATAAAAAAAATTGCCAGTTACCCATCTCAAAATAACAGTGCTATCAACATTGATGACTCCGAAATTGCTATTCAACTAAATAACATTTTTGTTTAATGTTACAGCCTCCATTTCCTCTCTTCCAACTGTCCCTCAGGTAGCTAGTTTCGTCAAATTTATCAACAAGAAGTCGAGGTCGGTCTTGACAGGCTTGAATAAAATATCTCCAGTGGACCAGGTGAAAATTCCGTACTTTTGTTTTAAAAAAAAACAAGCGCACACTCTGATAGCTTTTTTGAAGTTTTCTGTACTTCATTTACTTCTTGAAATGTCCCAGAACGTTGGAAGAAGGCAGACGTTACTCCCATTTCTAGACACTCCATTTCATTATTCCCATTGTCAACAATTATCGACCCATCATCCTTTTTCAATTGTTTTAAGTCTCCTGGAAAGTTTTCTTCACTTTACAAAGCAATTAATGACGAATGCAAAAAGCTCATAATCCAGCATTTTACTAAGCATGGCTTTATGCTAGGTCGTTCATAACCCCCAAATTTAGTCTGCACTTACTATCAGGTCATGGTTGTTTTGTTTTGAGGGAGCACGAAGCCAAACACGGTTACCAGGTTTAGATTAGATTCTTTATTGGGCCAAGAACTAAAATGCGGCCTTCAAGCCATGCGCTCAGTTTATCCTTCTTATAAGCTAACTTACAGCTAAAGAAAACAAAAGACAATAAAAGAACGGTAAAATAGTGAGTTAACCCAAACATTTAGCATGAAAAGCAAATTCCCAGTAAAATAGATTTGGAATGACTCTGAGACATCACTGTTAAAATGCAACCAACAGCAACCTTGGGGAACCCTCTGAAAATGGTGCCCATCTTCGAAAAATGGTGGCACAAAACATTGTTTTACAATTTCCACGAAAACGGCTGTCTGTATGACATTGTATCAGTACAAACTTAAAGGTGATTTTTTTATAGAATTTAATCCTCTTTAAGTTTGTAATGATCCAAGTTTATTGGATCAAGAAATTTAGTCGTCGCGCTAATATTGTGCTAATTGCTACCGTTGTTTTAATTATGTAGGGAGGCTTGTAGCCCAACATTGATGGAATTGTTCACTTTCTATGAAAGCATGAAATTTGGTATGGATACTCATGAAGGGTAATAGCTGTGATGGAAAGTTCAAAACCTACCTGAGGGGGAGGGAGGGGGGTGATTTACCCTCCAAATAGGGGTTTTTTTTGGCTGTAACTCCTTAACCGTCAAAAAGTACAATGTTAAGCAAGAACATGCACGACACGATTCTGGACAAGAAAGGTGATATATATCTTTTAGGTAAGAGTAACCATTAAACCCCAGAAGCTTATTTCCAGTTTTTCTCTTTAATTTGCACCCCGAGCTCCATTGTTCAATAGGTTGTTATAGTGGCATTCGGTTTCAAAGTGCTCTTGCAATCTTTATAACAGCCCGAAATGGACACTCCTAGAATTTTCTAAAAATGTGGGGATCGATTCTTTCTATCAGACCTAACCGAAATTGTTTCACTTAGATAGAGACTACTTACGCCCACTTAAGGGCAAAAGTGATTTTCAAGTGCAAAGTGGTCTTGCGACCCCTATTATATCCCGAAATGGACTTGTTTAGGATTTTTTGAAAGCTGGTGAGCAATTCTTTCGACTAATTCTACCCGAAATTGATTAGCTTAGGTACAATACATTGACACTTCGTAACTGAAACTAGCTGCTACATTAATTACAGCTACGCATTTAAAAGGGCGTGGGATGGTCCCTATTTAAGATAACCAATATCGGTAGGATTGATAGAAATAATATATCGCCGCCTTTCAGAATATCCTAAGCACGTCCGTTTCCGGCTATTAGACAGTTCGCAAGAGTACTTTGAAAATGAAAATAACCATACGCTTTCACCGCTACGTCATTACCGCTTCACGTGTAACTATGTGTAGCAGGGTGCCAATCTAAGCTAAACAATTTCGATTAGGATTGACGAAATGATCACATCCCCACTCTTCAGAATATCCTAATTAAATCCATTTCAGGCTATTATATAACTCTCAAGAGCACTTTGAAAACAAAAATCACCATACGCTTTTGCTGCTACACTATTGCCACTTCGATTTTAAATGGCGTAGTACGGTCACTATCTAAATTAAACAATTTCGGTTAGGATTGGTGGAAGAATAGATCCTCACCTTCCAGAAAAGCCTAAGCATGTTCATTACGGGCTATTACAGGACTCGCAAGACCACTTCAAATTCGAATATCACCATAGGCTTTGGCCGCTACACCATTACCTCTTGACTTTGTACGTAGGACGTCCCAATTAAGTTAAACAATTTGGGTTAGGATTGATGTAAAGAATAAATCCCCACCTCTCAGAAAATCCTAGGCATGTCTATTTCGGGTTATGAGAAAGCTCGCAAGAGCACTTTGAACCTGAAGGTCTTTACAACAATCAATTGAATAATGGAGCGCTCGTGCAAATTAAGGGGGTAAACTTGAAATATATTTTTGGATTCAATGGTTGCTTTTGCCTAAAAGGTGTATATCACCTGTCTTTCCCAGAATTGTGTGCGACGTTTTTGCTTCACATTATACTTTTGATTTGTTTGCAGTTAAGGAGTTTCAGCCCAAAAACTTTTTTTTTGGGGGGGGGGGGTGTAATCCCCCCACTCACGGGTGGTTATAAACTTGCTATCATAATTATTTTTCCAGTTACCCTTCGGGTGCATTCATACCAAATTTCATGCTTTTCACAGAAAGAAGTGAACAATTCAACAAATTTATAATAGAAATAATGATACAATATATGTAACCAATCTTCAATTTCAATTTCATTATGTGAAACTACAAGCCCCAACGCTTTGCTCACTATGCTACTTAATGCTAGCTTACCCGACTAACGCCCCATCACGTCTACATTTCCACACTACTACAACCAACTCATTGGTTAAAACAATGGTCGCAATTAGTAGAATTTCAAGGCGAATCCGCCCAAACCATTCCACACAAATTCCGCCCAAAATTGTGTGATGCATCATTTGCACGCTAGTTACTGCAGTGACACGAATTTATTATGATTAAATTCCTTGATCCATTAAACGTATGAAAAAACGCCTAACACAAAATTCTGGTGGAACGGAGGGAAAATACATATCGTATGCTGTCATTTTTCTAAGCTGGCACTAAATTGGATTACATATAGTCGGTAATAACTTTGTAACCGTTCATTCTACAGATTTCTGTAAGGAACTTTTTTGTATAGAATTTAAATATCTTTAAGTTTGTACTGATACAATTCTGTCGTACAGGTAGCCGTTTTTGGGGAAATAATTTAAAAAAAACGATTTACATCGCCATTTTTCCAGGATAGCAGCCATTTTCAGACGGTTCCCCAAAGTTGCAGCTAATTACATTTTAACAGTAATGTCTCGTAGTCATTCCAAGTCTATTTTCGTTTGAATTTGCTTTTCGTACTAAATGTTTCGGTCATCTCAATTTTAAGGTTATTTCTACTGTTCTGTCAGGTTTTTACTATTGTCAAAAAGACATTACTTGTAATGTTATTATTCTCGATAAAATTTTTTTTATTCAGTTAACCACTCTCGTCTTATCAATAAAATTCGTTTTCTAGGCTCTCCAAAATCTAGTACTGTTTGGATCCAGTCATATCTCTTTGATTGTAAACAATGCGTTAAACTGAGAGGTGTCACTACTGCTTGGCTCCCTGTCACAATGCTCGTCAGAAACCTCCCACAAAGCTCCGTTCTTGGACCCTTGCTTTAAATATCTTCAAGATTGATCTTCCTTCAAATTTGAATGATTGGAATACAAGTTAAGCAGAAGATTTTAAACTTCTCGGTCCTGCAACCACTTCCTCTATTCAGCATGATCTGGACTGCATCCACACTTGAAAAAAAAATCATTTCTCACTTAGCCCCAATAATTGTAAGGTTCTACACTTTGAATTTAATAACCAGCACAACAGTATATTCTGACTGGTTTCAAACTAGAGCAAGAACTTTCCATCACGATCTAGAGACTATCATGGACGACAAGTTTGAATTTAATATTCAAGCCTATTCTGTGATTTCCAAGGCTTTCGCAAAGCATATTTCAACCTACGAAAGTTAACCATGCTCGAACTTAATCATTTTGCTCTTTGTATAAAACCGTTATTCGTCCTACTATTGAATACCACTCGCAGTTCTGCCGTCATTGTTAGGGACTGGTCATTATTTATGGCAGGGGGGGGGGGGGGGCGGAGGAAAAGACTAGCTGACCAGGATACAGCCCGCAGCCCTAACAGGAAAAAAGCAACAACGCTGGTTACTGTGGTAACGGAGGAATGATTAAGGCTTTCCTGCTTGCACAAGTCCAGTCACTGGCAGTTAGCCACCACGACACAGCTTAGCTTGCTAGCATAGCACTTGTTTTAAAGTAAAAGGCTGCATAATGATGGAAAAAATAATGGAGCGAATTAAATATTGGTGCAAGAATGCTCCATAGAGATGAAAAGAAACCTTTATTCACCACTATATTAAACCCAAAAAACCCGAGTTTTTGGCTCAGCCAAACCCGAGGCTTTCAGGGCTATAAATCGTCTGGGTATCCGGACTGGAAACACTGTATAAGAACTAATTCCTTGTCACATTATGCGTAGCAATTAGGGCAAAATTAGAAGAGGTAGCTATTACAAGTTTTTTCTCATGCAAATCTTAACTGTGACACCCTTTCAGAGCAATTTTACTGGCTGTGGCATTGATTTGTGCATCTATTCAATTCATGTTAAACACTATTTTAATACGTCTATAACTGTGCAATAAAAAGCTAAAATAAATAACTGAAAAGTAGTGGGGATTTGCTATATGAGGACAGACATACCCACCCCCTGGACTGGAAGTGACGTCATAGGTCACGTGACCGGACGTGACGTCATCCAAGATGGCGGCACCCATGTGGACCGAAAGTGGGGCCATAGCCAAGATGGCGGCACCCAAACAAACCGGAAGTCCAATTTGGCGGCCCCTTTTCGTCAATCTGGAGGAGGGGGAAAAGCACTTTTTGCTACCTTTTGAGTTGGTACCGCACGAACCGAAAGTGCAGATGGCGGCGCCCGGGCAATGCCACTGTTTTTCCAAGATGGAAGCACCCGCACAAACAGGAAGTGGCGTTATAGACAATATGGAGGTGCCCGTGCAAAGCGGAAGTGCTACTATTTTTCAAGATGGCGGTGCTCATGTAGCCCCTTCCCAAGACTGGAAGTAAAGTGATCCAAAGGGTCGTGCGAGTGTTTCATGAGCGTTCGCATTGTGAGAACTCTCCAATGCTTTCAGAACATGATAATGACTAATTAACAACAGCAAGGAGGTTCACAAAAGAGGGAGGTCCTATCAAAACGAAGTTATGATAACATTGCTTTTTTCCACACCATCAAGGAGGTAAAGCATGCGGCACTTTTTTCTAACGTGGTTTCCCCAGTAGGCCTAAATCCACACGGGTTAGAGATCATCGTAATCTGGTCTCATGCGATTGTCTTTTCTCCAATCTAATTTTTCTTTCATTCTCTGTTTTGATTTCTAGAAATTTTCTTTTACTAGCGGCCATTTTCTGTAGTCTAGCCACTCTTTGCTCTGTCGTTTCTAGAGCTTGAGCTGTTATTGTACTAGTGACATCTTTCTTTAACCTAGCCTCCGCACCTCCATTTCTAGCACACTAGTTTTTTTCTTACTGACGGCGTCTTTCTTTCTAGTCTCCTTCTTCCACGTCTCGAAATCTTTCAACTTTCTCCGGCTGTTCTCCAGTATGGCAAACCTGCGGACGGCCTTCTGGTTCTCATCGGTTATTTTCGCTTAGGTCAGTTTTGGGGCTTCTCGCTCTTCCAACTGGAGGGACAATTTTTCTTCTCCTTCCTCGTCGCTCATCACGTCCACGTCCGAGTCGAAATCGTCCACGTATTCGTCCCAAACACTGGTATCTTAGTGACCGATGGCTAGAGTATCTTCACCGTTGTCCAGGATGTACCTTTTGTCATCGTAAGGTGAGAAGAGGGATTTGGATACTCTAATGGAGCTCAGTTTGTGGACGATGCTGGAAATCTTGGCCCAGCTTCCCTTCTGTGGAGGTGCCATGGAGTTTAGAGCCGCTTCGTAGTCGCCGATGCTCAAATGTTTCTTGACGAACGAGCTTTGGATACCCTTGGCCTTCTTGACATCCTCTTTTTCAGAGGTTTAATGGAGTACATTTTTGATCTGAGTCCGATGAACTCTAAGATGGGGAAGCCGCCGATTTCTTCTCTCATTTTCCCCAACTTTCGTTTGTCCGTACAGGAGAAGAGGGGATGATTCGAAACGGTCTATGTCGAAACGGTCTATGTCCGCAAGCATGTCTCGGTAAATGTCTTCTGTTTCTATTTCTTAGCAGAGGCTGTCGGTGTCAGTGAAAAGGAGTTTGGCGCGGTTTTCGTATTTTGGCCGAATGTAGTCGTAGTGGAATTTTTACATGAAGAGTTTGGAGAGTTCTAGTATGGTAAATCCGGAGTAGGTCGGAAGATCGCACAGCGCACTACAAACGTGGCGGTTGAGTTGCACCAGGTTTTTGTTTAGGATCTTGAAGGATTCGGCATGCGACTGGGAGGTGTATTTCAGCGCCGTTTTCTCGTCGGTACAAAGCTTTACGTCGAGGCGATTTTGCTTATTCTCCATGGTTTTTCCAAACACCGAATTATTCAGTAATTTGAAGTAGTCTTTGGCAAAAGGAGCGGTAGCTTCTTGCCTTTTTGCGTTGTTGAATTCGATGTACAATTTCATCCATGGTCTTTGGTTAAAGGCTAAGAATCTTCGGATACGTCAAAGTACTAGTCTGTGCTGGTGGTAGAATTTCAAGTTTCTGTAGTGAAGCGTGTACCTCTTCTTGTGCAGAAGGTTCGGAACGAGTTTGGTGTTGGAGGAGGACTTGATCTTGTGGTTTAAATATTCAACCAAATTCAGAGAAAAAGGGGAAATCAGCTCCTTTCCAATGTCGATCTTCTCCGGAGCTAGCAGATAATCGTTGTGCGCATCGTGCAACTCTTTGGGCACTCGTGGTCCACTTCCAGTATATACCCCACATCGGCATCGTTCGGTACGGTGTCTATACGTCCAAAGTTCTAATCTCCTCCCTGGTTAGGTAGCGGAACTTGTCGTAGGGGAGATGTGTGTACAAGTCCAAACCGTAGAGGTTGTTCATATGCCAGTCCATTATGTATAGGGAGGGTTTGCTAGAGATGTAAAGAGGCAGGTATTTGTTATTGGCTTTCGAATGCCTCTTTGTGACGAACGAAACTCCGCCAGTGGTGCCGGAAGATATGCGATTGTGCTTCCCGACGTGCGTTAATAGCTTTAACTCAGTCTCCTGCATCCTAAGAAAAGCTGCCCAGCTGAACCATGCAGTGGAGATGTAATACCAGGAGTCCAGCTTGTTGTTTTCGAGGCACAATTTCCGGAAATCTTAGAATACGTCGGTGAGTAGGTAAGTGTAGGTCATTTGGTATATCTCGTGGTAAATATGGAATACCTTCGATTTCATACTCACCCAGAGGTTCAGCGCCCACACATATTCCTCTCCAGCCAACATCTGCTAATGGTGCCGGAAGATATGAGATTGTGCTTCCCGACGTACGTGAATAGCTCCAACTCGGGCTCTTGCATCCTAAAAAGAGCTGCCCAGCTATATCGTGGAGTGGAGATGTAATAGCAGGGGTCCAGCTTGTTGTTTTTGAAGCACCATTTTCGGTAATCTTCAAATACGTCGGCGAGCAGGTAAACGTCGGTCATTTGGTATATCTCGTGGTACATACGGAATACCTTCGATTTCATACTCAGCCAGAGGTTCAGCACCCGCACATATTCGTCTCCAGCCAACATCCCGTCTTTCACCCGGGAGTAGACAAGTGTCTCGATGGCAGATCATTGCATATATGTTCGTATGGGTAAACGACCTTCTGCCTTAACAGGTTCAGTACCTTTTCGAGGGTGGTTTCCTTCAAAAACCACTTGGACTTTCAATCAAGAGTCTAATGCTGCCTCAAGGATGGGGAAGCCGCTATTGTCATTCCTGTGGTTCTCTACTAGAGTATCCAGAGAAGCTTTAAGAAGTTGACACTATCTATAAAGCGAAGGTTTATCTTGCTGACGTCATCTTTAATTGTTATGTTCTGGAACCTATAGGTGTTGCGAGTTATAACGTCTACTCTTCCCAGAAACTTATGCACTGCGGGTACGTGGAGGTGCATGTCGTACCCTTCCAGGCTGTGGAACACGACTGGAATGGTTTTTCGTTCTCGTGCGGTTGGGTTGCAGTTTGGATGAGCAGCTCCTCTGTATTTCCCGCTGATGTGGCAATGATTCCTCACTTTATTGTTGACAAGCCGTACTTTAGATACCCCGTCAAGATTTGCTTTCTAATAACACTTTTTGAAGGCTTTCCCACAATAATGGCACACGTTTTGTGTAATATCGAGCTTCTTTTTGCATACATTTATAAAATATGTCGACCGCGTCTTCTCCATAGTGGTACTCGTGATGTGTAATCTTCCCGTCATGCCCCACTAGGACGTAACCGAAACTGCAAGGAAGGTGTTGATGTATTTCGGTGGTTGAACTTGTCAAAGCATCAGGTTGAGCGGTTTGGACGGAGCAAAGGAGGCACTCAAAATCGGAGTAGTTAATGTGAGGGAAAGGGTTTTGACGGCTAAAGTGCTTGAATGCGCGAGACTTTTCTCCTAGCTTCTTGAATCTTAGCGCTTAAACGAGGTTAATTTTGACGCATTCTTTCCAATGGGCCAGGAGCATTCATTCTCCTGCGAAACCGGCGAAACAGTTCCTACAATAGAACTTGGCATGGGAGCCCGAACCTCAATAGCGTAGAAAGGCAGCTAGATCCGTAATGGTGCAGTAATGGGTGTTTAAGGTTTCCGAATCATGGTCATCGTCGTCGTCATACAGATAGAGAAGGTCGATGGGTAGTCTGTCCAAGTTTTTAGAGACGCAAAGTGTGTGTAACTACTTTTTGCAGCTATCATCTATGATATTGGTCGATAGATCGTTCGCCTTTTCAAACTTATCGATTTCGCCATATTAGTAGGGTAGGTTAACATGGAAGTATCTAGCACGTCCTCAAACTCGCGGTAATCTTCCGGGTCGATATTGACCAACTGCAAAGCCGCAGCCAGTACGGAAAAGGGAAGGCATTTATGATCGTTTAAATTTTGAACATTCATTACCGCTTTCTGCTTGCCAGCGAGCGCTTTTGGAAGATGGATGCACGACGATGCTCGCAGCTGCTTATACCTCGACACTCTGTGTTTAGTAGGTTAACCCAGCCTCTTCCCCACTCAGCGAAAGCATCGATGGATTCTTGGATTTTTGTGAAAGCTTCGTCCAGGAGAGTAGGGATGTCGTTGGGATTATGTATTTCAGAGTATCTCAACCAGAATCCTGCTTGAATGTACGCAGCCTCCCTAGTAAACTCTATACCCAAGCTGATCTGGGCTTTGCAGTTTATCAGCTGGTGCAAACAAACTTCCAGCATCGCTTGTAGTGCCACGTGTATATATAGACAGGAAGAATTGAATCGGATCGCCAAAGACGCAATCCGCCACTAGAGGCATCTCGTACCGTCGGTAGCCCAATCCTTCATCTCGTGATGGAGGTGATTGACTATTAAGAAGTCGGGTAGATTGTCGTGGGAGCAAGCACATTCTTCCACATTAAATGGGTGATGGAATCGTATGTGTTCCCAAAGCTCGGCTTGCAATTGGAATAGGGTAGCGCAGTACACACAGGTGAAAGTTGTCTTTTCCATTCTTTATGAAAATAGGCAAAATGTTTCCTTTGTTAATAATGAGGAATAAAAAAACTGAGGAAGAGAAACAAATTTTTATTCTTTTTAATAATGAGGAAGAAAAAAATTGAAGAAGAACAAATCTTTCAAGTAATAATGTCTAAAAAATACATCGGAAAAATACACTGTTTTATTTGGAGTCATAGCCCCTCCATTTAATGAAGTAAAACATTTTACGTAATAATTGTTCTACTAAGAATAAATCGAGAATAAGAATTTTTTTGAGTTCCGGTTCGTAAAAACCTTCGGGCACCATTCACCCGACTCGTTTTTTAAAAGATAGGTAAGCGGTTGGGTTTTTTGTACTTTACAGATCTTGAAAACTTCATTAGTACAATTTTTCAAATATCCTTTATCAAAAATTTTCTTTCTTTAGAAATCCTGACTTTATTTCCTACAGCAAATTTAGGTTTCTTCAACAACCGTTTAGCACTAGATCGTCTCAACAAAGGTTCGTAAGGCTTGGTTACTTCACTCGGTTTCAGTTTTATGGAGGAATGAACCGTGTTATTGGAAACTAGCTCGTCTATAATATGCGTCCATTCGTAATTCCCCTGCCTGGTGAATCTTTTCCACATTCGAGTTTTAAGCGTTCTGTTGAAACGTCAACCACGCTCGCTTTCAACTCAAAGTACGTGGAATACATGTTGATGTTATGATGTTTAAGTAGGGCCTAAATCGACTTGTAGATTTTTAGGGGGTGTCGCTCCTGCAAGTATTTTCTTGAAAGATTTGGTACCGGATTTGGATTTAAGGGGAATGGCCCAAGCGAACTTGGACATGATGTTAATGCAAGTAAGTAGGTAGTTAAACCCTTTATTTAGGCTAGCGTAAGGTATCATGTCAACCAAGTCAGCCTGCCATAGATCGTTCAGGCTCAGTACAATCACTTTCGTCTCGGAAAATGTTTTCGGGTTGCTTTGTGAAGTTCTTTTACGAGTTGATCCATTTTTTTTCATTTTCGCATTACTAACCTCAGTTTTGTTTTCATGATTTTCTTAACGATCGAATCAGCTAGTTTTTCCCTCCATGCCAGAGAAGGATCCTCTCTCACTCTTTGAGCTTTGGAAATGAGAAATTCATTGGCGGCGTGCCGAACTTTTAAGTCCGAGCTCTCAGAGTAAGCGATATCTTGTTCTTTGCACACTTGTTCTAGTTTATTTATTCCAGGATCTCCTCGAGCTAATCTTTTTTCCAGTTTAGTTCCTGGGTTGCAGTATTGGTAGCCCCGGTTAACGCAGTTCGAGTGGTAACTTATCTATGATTTTGTTTACGATTCCTCTACCAGACTTGATAAAGGAAGCTCTTTTCTTCCATCACAGCTCCCAAAATACAACTTGCATCTGTCGGCTGTGATGATAACAGTTCGTTCTGGACCGTTAGAAGTGTAACGTTTACATTTGACACAGTATCTCATTTTGATATTTTTTGATTCCATGGTTCTTTGTTTTATATACGATTATTTTTAACCTAAACCTAAATTTTGATAAGCTACCCTTTTTTTTCCGAGTAGTTTTAATTTGTCTTTGCCGCATTTCTGATGAAATGTCGACCATCTCGTTTGTATGCCCGTCATGGCCTGCCATAGCACATTTATACAAAAGCCTGAATCTCTTTACCAAGTCGTTAGGATCATCGTAATATTTATAATGGACTCTGCTACCTGGTCTTTTAACCATCCCCGCCTTTTTTTCTTCATGTCTTCCCAAATCGGAGCGATAACAGACCTGTACTTGGCACTACGATTAGATTTGGGAATACGAGTATCTGGGTCGTTGTTGTGATAAATAGCGTTCGTATTTTTTAACATGTCTGCGTAAGCTGCTTTAACTTGCAGTGCAAGGGAAGTTTACACCATTGTTAAGCTTTATACCATTCTCGTTCTTAACTTTCAGCAACTTTTTTGTAAGAGATTGGAAAGATGTGTTAGCCAATATGGTTGAGACATTTTAAGGTTATTATTTATTTTGATGTTCTTCCTTTTATTATATTATTGAAATAAAAGCCTCATCGATGGCGCGGGGTATTTTGAAGAATTTCTCGTATTTAAAAAAAGATGTCAGTCAATAAGTTTGGACAAGCATTGAAATGGACGAGGGAGAAGCGGGTGAAGTGATGAGAGTCGGTCCGAGAAGACAGCCAGGACTAGGATACGTTTTAATCTCTGAAAACAACTGCGACATGCAAAGCAAGCGTGTAACTAAAATAGGAGCTGCTATTGAAGCTGAAGATGTCGTAAATTATTCTCAGATCGGTACTCTGATAACAGACGATCAGAAACTTAAAACCGACTTGCCTCCTGCCATTACTCTTCTTTCCGAAGAGTTGGCTTCTGCCTTATCTAAAATCGAAAAACATACTTTGTATGGCTGAGGGGAATTTTTATGTGAAGAAGAAGCAAATTAAGGACATAGCTTTCCCACGGCACGTGCTTACGCAGCATCAAAAGTTTACGTTGACAGGAATTGTTTATTACAGGACGACCAAAAATTATACTTCAATGCAACACACAAGCCGATTATAAATTTAAGCGAACCTTCTTTACCGAGTGATGCTACTAAGGTATTTGTCGACAGCAATTGCTTGTTACAAGACGACCAAAAAGAATATTTCAATGCCGCGAACAAACCGATTAGAAATCTTAGCAAACCTACTTTGCCGAGTTATGTGGCTATGAAAACATTTGTGCATGAAAACAGTTTGACGCTAATTAGTTTCAGAATGAAAAGCCCTTTGGAAAAAAATGGGGGATTGGTTCATTAATTCCGGTCCTCTTTCAACCTTTGTCTGTAAGAGTTCTGGTTTAATTCACAAAGCGATTTTATACTGCAGTGATCCGAGCATTGCATTTGCTGCTAAATGTAAAGTAGGAACGAGAGCCCTTTACATTACTAAACTAAAGGACGAGCATTGGACAGCTACCATTTTCGTAATTCCTTAATATAACATAAATTTGCTCATCATGGTAGAGGCATTCGAAGAGTTTCACGCAGAAGACGTTTCTTTCCAGTTAGATTTGCGTGTAACTTTACAATAGATGACTCATCTCATCCTATCCAAAACAGCTTCGTAATTACAATCCTAAGGAAAAATAGGCAAAAATAACCACACCAAATCTGGTCAAAGTTTTCAACGCGTTCTTAAGTGTATTTAATTCCCGGCGCAAAGTAGTTTGGTACGGACCGGGGAGGACCCATGGTGCCTAACCTATCGAAATAACAGGGTTCACTCGAAACAGTGGAATAGGTGACCCAGTGACTTCCTTCTCCAGCGTGGAAATCTTCCAAGTTTTCGATTCCATTTTCACCAGAAGGCCAAAGTTTTAAGGAAAGCGTGTCTTTACTAAAAGTACCTCTAAATTTCGGAATATTCATCACTCTAGCCAATCTATTTAAATCAAAATTCGTTAAAGGTTTATCGAAGTCGATTAAACCCTGTGTGGCCTTAAGTAATGACCTTTGCCACGGGGATTTTTTTTGTTTGAGCCGGAACCTTCAACTTGCTAGTGATGTCGCACAAGTTCAGCCAGAATTTTTGAATCGTTTTGTCCTTTTTTTATAGCAGATACAACCCCCACAGTCCCTCGGCCAACCCTCCAATACCAGCTAAAATCGGTCCCAGCAATGCCAACGGCAAAAAGACACCTTGCTTTTTTCGTGATTTTGTTTTGGGCATCATATCTTTTTTATTATTATTATAATTATTTAGTAAACAACTTCGACTTTGCCTCTGTCCAACTTTAGATTCATTTTCCTTTCGCAAATGAGCAGAGCGTGAAAGGTGGTGTTAGCCTGCACGGCTGCTCTAAACTTCAGTTTTACTTGTACGTCCACGATTCTCGATTGAAGCCTCTCGGACTGTTTGGAGCAATCCAACACCACGAAAGGATAAGCTTTCTTGAACTGAAGCAAGTCAAAACTCAAATCGTTGCCATCGTAGTAAAGCTTCCTAAATTGCTGTGCCATTCTGTACAGACCAACGTACTCTCCAGTAGCAAAATTAGTAATTAAATCGAGTAATGGATAACACTCGGAATTTAAAGTCACGTGAGCATCTTGCAGACTGCAGTGGTCAAACACACCAGGAATTTTTGACTAAAGAGTCCTGCCTGTTAGTGCGAAAAGCTAGAACTATATACCTGCGTTTTTCGACCGCGAAAGTAGTCAGCACGTGCCGAGTGAAGCTGGTATTTTGAAGGAGCACGCAGCTATCATAAATGCCAGTGCCTAAATCTTAATTCCACGGTCGCTCCGTGGTCGATGATATTGTAGAGTTTAAGTTTCTGCTCGTCCGAAGCCATGACATGTGGAATGAGCCAGCTGATGCTATTTAGAACGACTTTGCCATTAGCTGCTGGCACGCATTGAAGATGGCGTTCGTATCGCATGCTCGCATGAGTGTGAGCACGAGTTTAGTTCCGTAGATTAGCTTAGCGTAATTTTCGAAAAATCTCATGACATGTTTTAATGGGATAGCAAAGTCGTTGGGAGTTGTTTCAACGATGATGGACGCGTGCCACTGTTTGAATCCCAAGTTGTCGGTTAATTCAGCAGCGACTGCAGCTGCACTATCCAATGCCCAGCACTGGCCAAGCAAAGCCGGTTGCTACGTTGAGCCATAAGTGAGCAGTCCCTTCATCAGCGTGCCGAACCCCATATAATTTAACTCGTCGACTTGTTTATCACCAAGATGGTATTTGATATTAGAAAACAGGAACATGGGAGTATTATTAATCAACGCAGCTACGTCAGTGTCTGTTTAAGCCGAGTCATCGACCTTCAGCAACCTCCTTTAATCAGGAGGTAACTGCTGGCAATGTGCAGAAATAAATCTTGGTTTTCTACATGTATGCAGATTTCTGAATCTACGTTGTTGAGATTGGTGCCAACATTAGGATTGTATTCGTGGTACGTGTAAGACTCGACCGATGAATCATACACCAAAGGTTCGTTAATTTTTAAGTAATCGTCTACTACGCTCATTTTCTGGCTTTAGTTTCTTGGCGTCAAATAGTTTTTTTTATTATTACAGTCAAAATTAAGAAAGATTCCTTTGCCTATTTTCCAACACGAGCATTTTATCCTTTTTAATTTATTTTTTATATCTCAAATGAAGACGCACTGTAAGTGTCTTTCCGCTTAAATCCAATCGCTTGTTGGTCTGCGACGTGAGCCAAACTCTTATATTTCTGATCAAGTTGTTAGTAACTGGGAGATAAATTAATTTTCGAGGTGATGTTGTGTATGCTGTTGTATGTGTCTGAATTAAGCTGGTCCAATTCGGGATTTTTTTCAGAGTCCAAATGAATTGGAGTGTTTAGATTAATTCTCAAATCAGTCTTTGCCGGGGAGAATAATAATATTGAACAGGAATCCATGATGTTGCTTTTTTTTAAAGTGATATGCGTGGGAAGAAAAACAAATTCGAAATCTGGAAGGACCAGATCCAAAAATTAACGATTGACTAGTTTACATCATAATGACCTTGACATTTTAACCAAGGTCATTTGCATAGCAAAATAGTAAACCCGGTCCTAGGGGGTCCTAAATAGTATACCTGGTCCTAAAGGGTGCTAAATAGAATACCCGGTCCTAGTGGGTGCTAAATAGAATACCCGGTCCAAGGGGTGCTAAATAGTATACCAGTCCAAGGGGTGCTAAATAGTATATACAGGTAGCATGACCTACGTACTACCAGTTTCCTAACTAGAAGGCAGTGAAACGTCCCTTAGCCTTAAGAGCTAACCTGCGAATGTAACCGAGCGTTAGGATCAGAAGGATATCCCAGCATAGTGGTCAACTCAGAAGTGCATTCAAATGCCTAACTTAGAGAAATCAAAAATTTTACTCACCTGCAGTGTTCGCTGTTACTTAAAAAACTCGAATTTTTGTTCGACATTTAACTCAATGGACGAATCCTAACGGTTATGGGTTTAAACTGAAACAAAAGTACTTTAAAAATCAAATATAACTCTCAATACATCAGAGTTTGGTTCAAAGCTCTCTCCAGTAATAATGACAGTTGATTGTTTAAAGGTTTTTCTATATCACCAACATTCACCGCGTCACTAAGACTAATATCCTTAATAACACCGACACCCCCTCTCTCCCCCCTTTTGAACTCCTCAAAATATTGCCGATTCGTCTTTATCATGCAATCAGGAATGCATTTAAAACATTCGTCATTCTCACAATGTGAAAGCTCAAAGAGCAATTTGTACCTCGAGACCTTTTAATGTTGCCAATTCGTCATTTTCATAAGTGCAGCTAGCAATTCGCCATTATCACAATATCGTAGGAAAATTAAATCCCAAAGGGATGGGGGAGGATTCACACAACACCACTGGCAACTGGCTTCTGTTTATTGTCTAGGGGTGCATGATCCTCACTTATCCCTTGATGGTTGAACGGGAACGACTTAGTAGTAAGACTGCGGGGGGGGGGGGGGCTGGGATTTATTAACTGGAGGAAGAGTGCAAAGTTATGATGGTTGACAGCTCTAGGAATTAGGACGCTCCAGACAATTTAAAGTTTCAACCCCCACCTTTTGTTCACCCTTACTCGAACCTCAGAAAATTCAAAAATCAAGTGAAAACCATATGCGGACAACACCTTACTACAAAATTGTTCACATTTATAAAATCTTAAACTCTATACAAACAAATGACATCAACGGATTAAAAATTATCTTTGTTAAAAACCCACCGGAGTACAATTATTGCTTCGACGACGCTTTCGCTGTAATCCACATACTCTACGGCGGGCCACACTTGCTATCTTTGGAAGCGATGTAAAATGGCTCATGCAATAAACGGGAGAAAGAACAGAAATTAGTCGCACATTCAAATAAAGCCAATTGGCCGTCTTCACATCCTTGAGCAAGGATGCCCCACACAGTTTAAACCAAAGGCACTCGGACGGACTGGCTTCAATAACGACTCAGTTATTCTAAGTGGGACTTCGTATCAAACGAACCCTATTGCATACCACGCACACCGCCAATTAAACGCTCCAACTCAAGCCTCTCTTCGTAACACCGTATTTTTTAAAAACCATTTATCATGATAAAGCAGAAATGGAAAAATGAGTGGAATATTCACCTTTTGCGTTTAGTCCCTTCCCTGATGCAGTCCTTCATTGACCAAATGAACTCCTGGAATTATGCTTGGTCCCACGAACACTTGACCCCTCAGCATTGGATAAACGAATCTGGCTCGAACTCCACTCGAATGGACACCTGCAGCGTGGGTGTCCATTGAAAACGGCTAGGGCAAGCTTTTAAATGGGTTCAAAACCAATCACCCACATAGCAACTACTCTCGCAATTGCACTCCGTCGATTCATCCTGTCACATGAGCGACGTTCACTTTTCGTCTTTTGTACAGCCGTACCGACTGAGAAGACTATTGCAACGACTTTGTTCGTCCGTCCGTCGCATTTTTCAACTTCGCAACGGTACCAGAAATTGACGACAACTGTTTACAACGTTCGATTCAGTGTCAAAAGTTAGTTAAATAACATGGCAAATAAAAACATCGTTGCCTCCTTATAGCTAATAGACTTCTTCGATGTAACTAAATTAAATAATATAATTTCATTGTCGAATTGAAATCCTAAAGATTTGCGTTAACGCAGCCGTAAAAACAAAAACATTTTAGCTTCGTTTAAAAGAGCCTTGTCGCATTGTTGCATGAATGAATAGGCTTACGATCGAACCAAATTCTCCATTAGGCCTATCTGCTACTTACGAAACTAAAACTGCCGTTAAAAAAATTAGGCCTAAAAAATGAAAATTAGATCTAAAATCACGTTACCATGGCAACGTCAATAGTAGCTACGAGTCGCTGCTGCAGCGTTTTTCCTGTCCCTTCCCTACTACCACTGATCTATATTAGGCTACGTTGTGCATTACGTTGTAACACTGTAATTGTGTGCGCGGAGGCATACCGTGTTGCAAAAATCAATATGCTTGCTGTATACAACCCAAATCTCCGTTAGTTGCTACTTACGAAATTAAAGTTGTAAATTAGGCCTAAACGCTGACAATTATGCCTAAAACGTAAAATAGGCTTAAAAGATAACACATTTGTAACGGGCAATGTTGAAGGTTACTGTTTTTAGATTATATATAATAGAGATAGCTGTTGTAGTGCACGATAGAGGTGTGCGCCTCAACATTGAAAGTGGAGGAACTGTCAGAAGACCAGTGCGACTAGATAGTCGCTGTAGCCCCTTGTTTAATATTTAGATCTCAAATGACGTTGGCCCGAGTGCGTACTTTCATTTAAGTCCAATGGCTCGTTGATCTGAGATGAACTCTTACATTTCTGATTAAGTTGGTAGTGACTGGGAGATAAATTAATTTAAGAGGGGACTCTATGATTTTGAAACCGAGCAGGGAATTGGTATAAAAGGAATATGAAGTGGGGTTGAGTGTCGTTGTGGCAGTATGAACTGCCAATGATATCAATGTGTATAATAAAAATTGACGCTCATAACGTCGACAGTATTTTGAATTTCTCGACTTCCAACGTAGTTTCCCAAGCCACGTCCCAAGACATCAGCCAAACTCTTGTCACCCGTAAAGGATATTCCTTAATTCGGATTGGTAATTATGAATTGGGTTCTTAAAGTGTTTAGATTCGGAAGAAGTGTAATGGCTTCCTTGCTATGGCCATTTGCAGCTATCTCTGATTTGAGAAATTTATTCAAATCCTCTATTTCGTAAGCACCGGAGGTTACTAACACTTTCTGCCAGGAGGCACCAGCATCAGTTGTGTGCTTAACTTTGTTATTTTTTGAGGTAATGATGTTTATGCTTTTATAAGTGTCTAAATTAAGTAGAACCAATTCGTAATTTCTTCAGAATCCAAATGAATGGGAGTATTTTAATTAATTTTCTAATCAGAGTCTTTACCAGTGAGAATAATTGAACCAAAATCCTTGATGTTTTTTTTTTTTAAATGTATATACTTGGAATGAAAAAAAAATGTACTATGTATTAAAAAAGAGCAACCGGAAAGAAATCAAGATGGAATATTGGGTAAAATGTAAACATTTGATTTCTAACAAAATGAAACCTCCAGTTCCTACAACTTCACAAAACAACAGACCGTTGGAGGTAGTGTTTAATGATGTATTGTAGCACAAAAATAATCAAATTAGGAAAGATAATCGTGAACAAAATAGTATATAACTTGTCCCTTGAAATAATTTACCGGGGTATAAATACTACAGTCCTGAAACTAAGCTGAAGGTGCTACTGGCACGAGGAAATCATGGATTAAATAAATAAGACGAAGAGTGCAAAGGACACGATATAACTTATGCCAAAAACTCGGATTTAAAAGATCGACACGCCGCTGATGAAGTTCTAATTTCAAAAGTCGAAAGAGAGAGAGAGGATCCTCTTCTTGCATTTAAGGAAAATTTAGCCGCTTCTATCGGAAAAGCATCATAAAAACAAAACTTAGGCTCGGAATGTATATTAAAAAATTGATCAATTCAAAAACGAACTTCACACACCAATGTGGAATAATTTTCTGAGACGGAAAGTGATATTACTGGGCCTGAATGATCTATGGCATGCAGACATGGTGCAAATGACACGATATGCAAACCTAAATAAAGAGTTTAACTACATCCTTACCTGCATTAACGTCATGTCCCAAGTTCGCTTGGGCCATTCCTGTTAATCTTTTCCGGTTTAGACGTTACCAGAGCTTTCAAGAAGAAACTCGTATGTAGAGACCCCCCCCCTTAAAAATATACAAGTTGATTTAGGTAGTGAATCCTACAATAAAGAGTTCAAAGTAAAACTTGGCACTACTGCTTTGCAAGCCATTTTGTTCTTCTCATCAGATTGTAAAATGCTGCAGTCTTTACACTTTAAACCTGCAAACTAGGGAATTGCATAAACGCACTCTCGTCTTTCATTTTCCCCAATACTTTTTGGTTGACATTGAAGTGTAGGAAATGGCCTTTAGGGGTAATCCGATGTGTCAAACAATGATGCATCCTCTTCCATATCTTTCTAAACATCGTCCATTTCTATCGAATAACACAAACTATCCGTATCCGTAACTAGGAGTTTACATCTCTCCGGTCCGTCCTTTTTCATCATACTATCGTAGTGAAACTGGAAGACTAAAAACTTTGACAATACCAAGAAGCTAAAACCAATCATGATGGGCTTGTCCAACATGATGTTTGCGGAAGTCTTTGTAAAACTACAAAATCTTCGCTTAAAGACGTGAAATTCGGGGTGTGGTGGTTAGATTCGTACTTGATAGCTTTCTCTTTCGCCGGTGGTATTAAAAGACGTTCGATCTAAGTTGATGTAAAATCGATGTAAGATTTCATCCAAGGTACTTTATTGAAGCTAATCTCTCTGTTTATTTTTTAGAGAACCACTCTGAGAGAAATGTAGTATTTTAAATTCATGTAGTGCACCACATACTTTGTCTTTGAGGAAGGTTAGTTGTTAGCCTTGGCCTTTGCTGTATGTAAACCACAAGTTCTTGATTGCCGATGGTTGAAAGGAGAAAGTTTAGACTTTGTTATTTTCATTTGCTCCGGTGCTAACGGGAAATTATTGTGCGATGCATGAAGCGTCTCCAGTATTCAATGCCCACTTCTAAAAGCAATCCAGTATTACCCTCGTCTTCGTAATTGGGGAGATTTATGTCCTTAAGCCGATCTTCCTGCACCCATTCGTAAACTCTAGTCGGTAGATACTCGCACATTACAAAACTGTACAATTGTTGAAGTCCAAAAACATGATGTAAGAATTCTTTTTATAGCGGTCGAAGGTAGATTGTAGATAGGTAGTTAGGTAGACAGGTTGGCTTTAGAGTATCTTCTTGTAAAAATGACACAACCTCTTATACACGGGTGCACGGTAGCACGGGTAGCTGCGAGCACTGGGGCGTCAGATTCGATAGGCGTCTTGGTCCCAGCTGTACATCTCTGGCTTCGCACCGACCCGGGTTCGATCCTGGGAAGGGAAGTGTATATGTACGGGTTTTTCTCCGGTTGTTTCCCACCCGTTGTACGAGGGTTTCCTCCGGGTACTCCGGTTTCCTCCCTCCTGTGGCAAAAAACAACTGTTTACGATGGTGGTTCCTTCCACTTAACATCTGCCGATTGGGCCTTCAAAAAGCTGTATAGCTTATTGGCTGACAACGTCTATTCTATTCTATTCTATTCTACACTTTACCACCATGATATGCATGGCAATATCAGTGAAGAGATACAAAGACACTCCCGACCTCTTGAGTGCAGTGTCCCAAGATAGCAAAAGTATGGACATGTAATGGGAAAGGTCCAATCCATAACGAACCAAACTCGACACTCTTAAATTTTCAAAGACATCGTCTAAAATCCCAACATCTGTCCATAAATACAGGTCGTGGTAATCTCCAAACGTTTTGCATTTGCCTAAATCCTAAGTCTTCATCGCTTGTTCGTAAGATTCGGAGCAGAGCACTGCTATCAACAACAAGGCTGACACGGGAAGTAAACACTCCTCCTCAAACACTTCCATGTTTGTAAGACATTCCTACGGAATAACACCATTTCGACTAAGGCCTTTTACAAGTTCCATCGATTCACATTCGAAAATCTTGCCCGTAAATTAAAGCAATTCGAAGCTAAAGTTCGAAGTTGAAGTTTCCAACGATGGCGTCAGACTATTGTTGAAAGTAAAACCAGCTAATTCATGCGGCTGATTCTTTTCTTGTTCCTAGCAATGATACTCATGTTATGCAGAGCGTTAAAATCTTTAAATGAATTCAAAGTCTTCATGACGAAATGCTATTTTTCGTAATTATGTATAACAGCTGCTATGTGTTTGTTAAAAGTGTAAGTAAAGTTAAACTTGGTGTGTGTGGCACCTCTATATTCACCGGTGATGTTGTCGTGGTCACGCAACTTATAAACCTGTTATACTTTTCTTGGGGTGGGGTATATGCATCGTGTTTGCAAACAACGCAGCTGTTTTGTAGAGCAACCACTGCTCCTTTGTTAACGTTTCATCCGTTCTTTTTGGGAATCCATGTAGGCCACGATCTTTTTCTGCTCCTCTAATACAGAGTCGCAGAACACCTTCATGCAGTCTACTCCTCTGTACAACCTTTTGGAAAATACTCCTTATAAATGGTTCACAATCACATAGGCAAAACTGCAAGCTTGGTGTATACGGTTAACTTTGGTGTTTGTATCGTTTCCATCACAACTGGAGACTGAATGGAGCACCACTTCAAAATTCACATACACTATGTACAACCTTTTGAGCTCGTTCTTGAAATTCCAAAGTTGGGTACCATCATTGGCAGACAATGAGGTCATTTGATACGGAACTTTCTTGCAAGAAGGAAGGTGGTCGTTTTCATACCTGAAATGATTTTGAAAAGGCAATGCCTGCAAAAATACTTCAAGACCACTTTGGGGTTGAAACTCGTGCTGAATTTGTTGAAGTCTTTGAAGTCTCACATAGTGTCTGTTGTTAATAAGCAAGTCAATGTGATGCTTACTTTCAACTAAAGAACTTTTACGATAAACGCAAGGTTCTTAATCCTTTAAACCATAAACCGATAATGAAATGTTGTTGGCTTTTTCGAACACCCGGGTCGTGGATAAAGAAACGGAGTAATTATCGAAGATACCAATAACTAACTCGTGTGCACGAGGAAGGTAATTTTTCGCATCCCAGTCATGTTGCGAATATAGGAAGGGTGTAAACTATCCAACATGAACCACACAAAACATCTATCACATTGACCAGTATATCAGATAATTTGAGCTTTTATGTTTAGCATATGACATTGATATTGTATTAAAAGATTTAAATTTTTATCCTCGTACCATTCCAACAAAATCACGGGCTATTAGTTCATTTCATTCGACGTACAATCCCGCTTGAAAGTCAAGAAGCAGCTGTTGAAAGCATTGCGCACGAGGTCAACCCTCCTAAATCCAAACTGAATGGCCTTACCTCGAGTTCGGTATTGTCGGTTACTTCCATCTTGTCTTTCAGACCATCAATCATGGACGATAAGGCCCATTCGATTCTGGTATTATAGGTACGACCAGAGATCTGACGTTCTTTACTAAGAGGTGGAAATTTGTAGGTATTTGAGAAATCATTACTTTCTTCAACCGAGGCTTGAATTTAGGAAAATAACATTTCAGGTCTTTTGTTTGAAGATTCTCTAATTGCCCTTACACGTTGTTTTATAGCCCTACCACACTTGTTGATTTTATATGCGAGCTAGTTAGAGTAAGTCCCACCGCACGATTTGCAGGTTACGTTACATTTTCCTTCGTGATACCTTTTGCACCTCCCTTTATATACCTTGTCCCTAAACGTCTTCTTACTGTATTGACACAAGAAAATCTTATTGTCAAACATAGGAAGATCACGTTATTCTTCTTCGTCAATCATTGTTGGTCCTTTATTTTATCTTCCAATGTCGAAACCGTTTATCGGAAAAACATTAGACGAGTGTAAAATCCTGGTATTAACCGCAGGTTGTTCCAGATCGAAGAAGGATTTCCGACAGGCTTCGCAGTAATATATGCCCCCAACCTAGATTTTTTCAGGCATAATCATTTTCCCATTGCATTGGTCGTAGTGCACCAAAAATTCATCTTAGGAAGAAACGAGTCTACCCCAATCAAGACAAGGAAAGTTTACCACGCAAGGCTTCTGCATGGTTTTTCTACCGCTTCTCACGATAAAAACTCAACTTTGTATTTCGTGTACTGGAACCTCAAAAACACCTCGTACCTGGGAGCCATTGCTGATGTGAAGACCTACGGAATTACCGTTACCTATTATGCCCATCGCTCATTAAACTAGAACACTTTACATGGGGTTTGTATCAATCACCGACCAGCATGTTTTTTATCCGCCAACCCATTCACTAGAAAGTTATGCGATTGAACAGTACACCCTCCTCCCCAGAAAAAATATTTTTATAAAAAATATGCGTACGGGTGAAAAATGACAATGAAGCAGCACCACTGTTAAAAAAATCTTCTTTTTCCTCTACTACTCAACTAGTTTATTAATATCTACTAAACAATTAGAGCTAGGTGCATAAAGTGTACATAAATTCCGCAACAAATCGTAGGTTTAAGGGCCATGTTTGTTAGAAGAGTTCCCACTTGTTTGTTCGGCAAAACATTGTAAGTAGCAAAGTTTGCTATAACTCTCTCGAAGAAGGTCCACCATGGTTCGATTTGGTGATAAAACTCACTCAACTGCTTGTGTCCCAAAGGGGCATCAGCGGACGGTGGAGGATCAGTCGGCATGACTAAAATGTTAGAGGCGTTGTAAATCTCACTACTTTTTGCCACTGCAGAATATTCTACCTTGAAATTTTTGTCGAAACTTTCTTTATACTCTTTGGCTATTTCCTTTGTGAATGATGTTTGCAAACTATGGTTTCGTCTTCACTACTACTTATAGAATTAAAATATTAAACAGTTTATTAAAAAATGCGTAAATGAATTTATTTAACCCTTTAACAAAGTATTTCAATCACAAAGTTAAAATTCAATTTTAAGCAGCCTATTTTCTTCACAAGTCTTAACACATTTTAATTAATCGCCTGTTATTCCAATTTTTTGTCACTGTAAATTAACAATAAATCATTTCGTTACCAGGACTATTTGTTTTTCACAGAGTACATTAAATTGCATTTCTTTCACAGCACAAAAAAATGCTACTAGTCTTTGTGTGCCAAGATAGGTCACACTTAATTTTTGGCTCTAATGTAAATAAAAAATTAAAGCAAAGACGGCTCTCTCTTACTAGATGATTCTTTCATTGTTTCGAAGATGAACTATTTCTTTCCTTTTCATTCCTTCTTCCTTATTTCACCACTCCATGTACTTCTCAAGCAGGCACTGTTCATTTCTCCATTGATTATGTTTTTACCACTCTTCTGTCTCTGAAGGAATACTTTTCTAGGCCTGATGGCATTCCTCTCATTTTTCTCCATAATATTCTGAGAGCATTTATTCTCCATTGCTTCTCAATTTCTCCAATTACTGTAAAACACACATCTCCTCTCGGAAACAGTGGTCGTGATCCACTTCCTTTCCCCAACAATACGGATCACACTGCCAAACGTAGCAAAGTAATCAGGAGGAACTTTAAAAACGCCGATTATATTATAATCAACGACATCATTTCCTTCATCGACTAGAGGGAAGAGTTACTAGAACTTGATGTTGACTTGTAACTTAATAGGTTATATAAAAAATGACACAGCTTAATTCTATTAAAAATTTAATTCCAATTACAATTACGTATACGCTTTCTCGTCCCAACTGATCTAATGAGGAGAATAGACGTCTGATTAACAAAAAAGGGATCAAAATTTTATTTTCAATCCCACACCCAGCAGTACTCTTGTCTTTCACCAAACTGCCAGGAAAAATGTTGTTGCTTGGATATTGACTTAACTTCGATAAGGGGATCCTTCGTGCCAAGCAACAACCCACAATTCTTCATTAATAAGTAAATAAAAAAAATTATCAGCTGCTTACCTCAAATAACAATCCTATCATCATTGATGACACTGAAATTGTTGATCAACTCATTTTTTTTTTTGCTTTAACGGTCCGTTTCCTCTCCCCCAACTGTTCCTCGGGTCTCTGACTTTATCTATTTTATCAAGAAAAGTTGAGGTCGGTCTTGATAGACTTAAATAAGATTTTTCTAGTTGACCAAATGAAGATCTTTTTTTAAGCCAAGCTCACCCTCTCCTAACACGTTTTTTGAAGTTTTCAGTATTTTATTCACTTCTTGAAATTTCCCAAGATGTTGGAAGGGGGTATACGTTACTCCCATTTCTAAAGATGATTTTTTCTTTCATGTCAACAATTATTACCGATCCATCAGCGTTCTTCTAATTATTGTTTTAAGCATCCTAGAACGTTTTCTTTACTTTACAGAGCAATTAACGAATTACACTCCTAAAGATTCTTCCTGCCTGCCAGCAATGTTTCCTCCTAAACCGTTCCTGCCTCATTTTTTTCCCACCTGTTAGCCCGATACAATATTTCTTTATTTATTATTTATTTATTCTACGCTGGTTCTTCTTATGGCCTACCTTACTTGATTTTATCAAATCTTTCGATACTGATTTACATTATAACCTTCATTCTAATTTGGCCATTTTCAGTTTCTCCTAGTTTCTCCTAGTGTAATACAAATTTCTCTTGGATCTACTCCTACTTTACTGCTAGACGTCAACATGTTGTCCTTTGTGGTTTAAAGCATCTGGCTTCCCTTTACTTATGGTGTCCCACAGGACTAGATTTACTGTGACCTTCTTTTTAATTCTCTACTTTCTGACTTCTTTTATTTTGTCCCCAATGTTTGTGTCCCCTCGACTTGGAATTGTTTTCTGATTCCATGTGGTGCCAGGTTCTTCAAGACGATATTACCCACATTTCTACTTGGGATATGGCTAATTTCCTTCACCTCAATCCAGACAAATGTCATATCCTTTTCATTGGAAGCAACAAGAACATATTTCCCTATTCTAATTCTGATAAAATGATTACACTGGTAGCTAATCATAAAGATCTTGGCATTATTGTAACCTTTTGCTACTACTACTAACCTGAGTTGTAACCTAACTACTAAAAATATCATTGTTAACATTTTTCGTTCGGCCCACTTCGTTTTTACGCAGTTTAGTACTTCTCGTGGTTGACTGCTGTCCTAATATTTGTCGCCGTCCAACCTTTATTATTTAAATCGTCTTATATTATGTCAGAAGCATGTCGTCGCCTGTGGCCTTTAATTGCGTTAGTTTTTCGACTGGTGCAAAGTAAGGCCCCATTTATAATATGGATTTCGACGCGTACGCGTGACGCTCGACGCGTGAAGCACGAGTTTTTCCCATGGTCAATGCTTAAGCGCGAGCATTTATAAGTGTAGAGCAGGTGGGCCAACGCGCGCGTTTTGCTATTTTCAAGCGTCACGCGAATATCTACTGGACTTTGATCGGTGAGCGCTAAGCGACGCTCGCACGCTTAGTTGTTGCATGCTGGGATAGGAAAATGGCGGCATCAACGGATTCTATCATCGCCACAAGAAAGGAAAACGTGGTGTGCTAAAAGATTGAATGCTCAAAATAAACGATCAAATATCTTAATTACAGTGACCTTGAGCCGAATGGCATCGAATCCTGCCGTCGTAGAAGGGGGAAGTTGTGAAACAGCATAGTTGGATCGGAGTAGCGGTCAGCATTAGCAAGCTCACGCGTCCGCTCACGCTATGATTTGTAAATGAAAGAGCGTTTGCCTGAGCGTGACGATGTCACGAGCGGGCCAAGTAGACTGTCCACGCGCACTGCTTTGCTCATGAACTGGCGTACGCACCGAGCGTCGAGCGTCACGCGTACGCTTTGAAATCAATATTATAAATGGGGCCTAACTGTTGCCATTTCTCAAACAAGCGGAATGAAGTGATGCTTTTTTAACTGCATCGAACACCGCACAAGAAGGCAACAGATAATTGCAGGACTGTTCTTATCTGTATATAAAGAAACTTTTGACGTCAAAGTGTCAGACTCTCTTAAGACAAGAATGAACAACACCTCACACTGTCGACACACGTTCTGAGTTGTAATCATTTTGGTCTTTGTTATATTTGTAAAGTTGTTTGCCATGCATACTGTAAAGATCTTTTCAACAAAACAGTTTAAGGTCAACAGTCAATTACAAATTGCGGCAGCTTTAAACTGGACCTCATGCCTAAATGTTTAATTGCCATCAATTACAAATGTGTAATATATCTATTGAACCTTCATGCCTGATTGTTCGTTTGCCATTGAGGCAGTTCGTGTGAACTTTCATGCTCTTACTACGGCTACTTTGCGAGCCAAGTGGAAGTAATGCAACAACGCCTAGATACAGGAATTACGGCGGCCGGCGAAAAGTAATTGATGCAAGCGATAACAACGATGTAGTAAAAGCACGGTAACAGATTATATGAAGGCAAACCAAGCAGTGCTACGAAAAAATACGAGCAATGTTTCGTAAATTTTCAATTTTCGTCATCAGGTTAGCAATAAAATTAAAGCATGGCAAAAGCCACTAAGTCAAAAGCGTAAAACAGTTATTTAAAACGGATAAAAACAAATTTCTCCCTTCAAAATAGGCAGAAATGTCAGCCGAAAAGCAACGACCCACCTGCTCCGTTAGGAAACTAAGCCGCGAGGCAAGGTTATACAAAGCAGGGTCACGTGTTTCATAGGTGCGATGCATTCTTTATGGGAGTTACACAATATGCCTGGCAAAAGAGTCGAGTTTAGTGTTTTAATAACAGGAAAATATTCTTTCAGATATTAATTATCTGGCACTAACTGGTTATGTACAGGTGGTGTATGTGTATGGATGACAAGCATTTAAAATTTATTTATTAGTTTTATATTATTATATTATTAATGTTGACAATTCGTCATTTTCGTAATGTGAAAGCTCATATAGCGTTTGCACAATGTGAAAGCTCATAAAGCATTTTCATCCCTGAGACCCTGTAATGTTGTTAATTTGACATTTTTAAGAGTGCTGCTAACGATTCGTCATGATCTTAATGCGAAAGCTCAAAAAGCATTTGCACGAACGCCCAATTTTTGGACTGTTGCTAATTCGTCATTTTCACTCTTTGAAGCGCTCGAGAGTTCTCACAATATTAAAGCTTAGTAAGTATTTGCAAGACCCCCCTCCCTCCTTCGAACTCCTCAAAATGTTCCCAATTCATCATTTTCGTGCCATCAGGAAAGCCGTTAAAGATTCGTCATTCTCACAATGTGAAAGTTCAAACAGCAATTTGCACGATCCCCCAATTTGGGATCCTCCCACATTCGGGACTTCCTAATAATGTCGTTAATTCGTCATTATCACACTCTGATAGAACCTTGGCAAGCTTACGACATATTTTGCAGGAACCACCTCGGTTTTAGAACCCCCCTCTTTTGTGAACCCCCCATGCTGTAGTTAATTAGTCATTATCACGATCTAAAAGCATTCGAGAGTTCTCACAATGCGAACGGTCACGAAGCACTCGCACGACCCCTTGGATTACGTCCCTTCCGGTCTGGGGGAAGGGGCTACATGGGCACCGCCATCTTGGCTATAACATCACTTCTTGTTTGCGCGGGTGCAACCATCTTGGAAAAATAGCGGCATAGCCCGGGTGCCACCATCTTGGAAAATAGCTGCACTTTCTGTTCGCACGGCACCAAAAGGACTAAAAATGTAGCAAGAAGCACTTTTCCCCTCTCCTCCAGATTGACGAAAAGGGGGCTGCCGAAGTCAAAGGGATGACGTCAAAGGAATGACGTGGGTGACGTCACTTCCCGTTCGCATGGGTGCTGCCATCTTGGATGACGTCAGTTACGGTCACGTGAACTATGACGTCACTTCCGGTTCAGGGAGTGGGCATGTCTGTCTTCATATCGCAAATCCCTACTACTCTAAAAACCTTTTGTCTTAAATAAAATTATAAATTACGCATTAGTGTAATGCATTGGCCCAGCAACTTCAAGCAGTTAACGCGACGAATTTAGTGACTTTAAAAAAAATTCAACCGAATTTTAAGTTAATTTCTTTATTTAAGCACGTTTACCCTAAGCAATTAATATTTAGAATAATTTTAATTATTCCACACGCCATTGGTATTATTTATGGAAACCACATTTACATTAACGCTTTCTCGTCAAAACAATTTAGGCTATATCCTTTCACTTACAACTTTCACTTATAATAAAAACCTCCTGAATACTGCTGCAATAAGAGTTGGAATCCTTTTGGATGCAACATGTTTGGTGTGCTACCAGTAAGATTTTATTTTTGCGAACAATGCATGTTGTAGAACTGTTCACTTTTTATTAGGCAAATCTAATTTGCTCCAAGACTATAAACGATAACGCCTATCCAGATAATATATTATATATATATATATGAGCTAACGATCACTTCTCAGTTTGTGTCTTAATAGCCAAGATAGTTTAGGCTGTTTTCAGCCATCAATAGGTAAATAACAATGTGACAGAAAAGGTTGAAACTTGTTTGATCAAAAGACTTTGGTCACCTGACAACGTAAAAGTCACTGTTAGTGACACAGCTTATCGTTTTCTTTTTGAAAAAAATAATGTGAATAACGTTGGTATTTGCCTAATTAACTAATTAATAACGGTTTTTTGTATGACGAAAATAAATTCTTCCATACGGTGAATAAAGCTGGTTCTTGGTACTACTCTGGAGATGTGCCGTTTTCATAAGGCCTATTCTAATTGGTCAAGTTGTTCTGGCCCTAGGAAACTCTAAACGAACAAATCAATTGTTTTACATTGTTTTAAACATTGTTATTATGCAACAAAGCCAACCTGAACATTAAATAAATTCGCGCATCTGCAGTACTAATAAAAATTATTAATCACATGAAAAAAAGGAGGACTGCTGTCGTCAAAATGTAACGAAACCAAAAGAAATGGACCCGAAAATTAGATAGGTTATCTCATTGCTAAAAAAAAATGGATTTCATCAATTTGAACCAAAAATATCTGATATCTACCATAAAACAAAACTTGTTAAGAATTCCCGCCAAACGTTTCGACCGTGTGAAAATGTGATATCAAACGACAAGCTGTTTCGTCAAGCTAATCCCACCAACTAAGACTTCGAACTTTAAATGAAATAAATGAAAATTGTGCAGTAAGCAATCATTTAAATATTTCATTTAACCTTCGAACAATTACTCAGAAGTATTAGTTTGGCAAAAACGCTGAGCGTTTGATATCACGACTTCACATGGTCGAAAAGCTTGGCAGGAATCCTTAACAAGTTTTGTTTTGGGGTAGATAGTAGTTTGCAGGGCTACTTCTTTAAAGTCATACAGTCTGATGAGTGAACTTACATGTTCACAATAAAATTGTACCAACATCTACATCAGGTAAGTTGACCAATTTATATTAAGTTCCAGCCGAAATATTTCCTTGCTAGTATTAGTAGGGAAATAATAATGCATTAATTTTGGCACTGAAGGTAGTCATTCAGTAAGTACTGAATTTTAATTTAATTAAAAGCAAAATATTTGAAGAATCAACTTCGCCATTTACTTCAAGCAAACTTTGAACCTTTGGAGTCAAAGACTCTAACCTTGATATACATAGGATGGACATATAAACCCCATTCGTACTATTTTGCAAAAAATCTCGGTGCAGGATTGCACTCTGTACTGGCTTATAACGCTGTTGACCTTTTTATGAAACCCAGGTAAAGTGTATGACTTGTAAATATTTTTCCCAATTTTTATGAAGGACTCTTGTACACCTGGGTTACGAATTAAAGATCATTAGAACGATTTGTTCTCACATTGATATTGTTTATTAACAGACCTATTTACTTAAATCATTTAAAATGTTCAACCTTCTTTTTGCACCAGTGCCCCTTCCACTATTTACGTTATCCCAATCAGCCCTAACACGTGATATTTTATTCCGGTTTCTTTTCACGAGAAAATGCACAGAGATGTCGTGTCTTCAACTCTCCCACCCCCTCCCGTGTAAGACTGGGTAGGAAAGGGCGCCTGTGCCATTTATCAAAATGAACTGGGAGGGCGCCATGCGTTTTGCAGGAAACTCTGATGAAATGATGGTGCATCCAACCGTCTAAGAGTTTAGGGAATCGTGCTAAGCTTCCCAAGCAGAAGCAAAGTCCGGGGTTGACTGAGCTCAGGAAGCATTGCTTATTTTCATCTTCTGTCGTCATTTCTGGCTTCGGAGTGTATTCTTCAGCACACGTAATTTTGGAGTAGGTTTGGGGGTGGACGAGCATAAAAAAATACATTAAAAATTTAAATACAGGGAGGGAGAAGGCAGAAAGGAATTTGTGCCTAAAAGAAAAAGTCATCAGTGGATAGGGAGTCCAGAACCATTCATTTTTCTTCACGGGGAGGAGAAACCATAGACTACCAAAGAGTGCTGAATGTATGGTAGCCTTGGGCGCTTGTGCCATTGGCACAATGGTACTATGGCCAGTCCGAGCCAGTAATATATTATAGTTTATTGTCATCAACGTGGCAAGAAGAAACCAGGAAGGGAAATCTGTGTTCCACTTACACCTGTCCTAAATTATGCTTGCATGCAAATTTATATACAAAAATGTATTAAATTCAAAAATAACATAAAATGTGCAATCGTATTGAATAGTTAAACTCTAAAGTATGAAAAAATAGTTAATAGTTAAACTCTAAAGCATAAAAAAATCTGTAAACGCAAAGAATAAAACGAACATTACAAATATAAATATAACTCATGGTCAAAAGATACATTTTAAAAATAAAGATAGGTTTACCTTTTTCAGGCCTCGTTTAAATTAATGGAGACTGGTAGATCCCACCAGCCCAGATGGAAGGGAGTTCCACGGCTGCACAATTCGGTTTGAAAAAATAGTATTTTGTACAGTCCCTCTTCCTTACAGCAACTATGAGTTAAGTGAATGACCCGGAGTATTTCATTTTTCCTAAATGTTAAAGAAAATCTTTGGTTCAATGTTAAGAGGCTCGTAAAAGATTGAAAAGATAAGTCATAGGTCTTCCCGGAGTCAGCTACGTTCCAAAGATTCAAGGCCAAGATGTTCTAATCAGTGCCTATAAGATGGATTATAGCAACCTCGGAGTTATTTTGTGAACCATTTTTGAACATCTTTGAAGTGCAGTGGTTCAATCTAAGTGCAGTGGTCCGAGGAATTTAGGTCAGAAGGCAGGTAGACACCAAGATTTTTTATTGATTGTTCGGATTTCAGTTCGGAGTTTTTTTTAGCGAATATGTGTAAGCAAAATGTGTTCTGCCTAGCGGGATGGTTTGGCATTTCTGAATACTGACTGGAAATTGTCAGCGTGACGACAAATCTTTCACACGTTCAAGAGAAGACCGAACAAAATAATGGTCATCAGCTGCATTTAGTGATTTATAGAGTTTAATATTATTTGCGAGTTTAGGCATTTTAATAATGCTATTATGTCGATAGGTTAGCAATAAAAAGCCAAAAAAAGAAGAAAATAGAAAATTGATCTTTGAGGGACACCACTAGTACTGGCATAGTATCAGAAAGAAATTCTCCTACGGAAACTGCCCGGAACATGCGTTTTGCAAGTCTCTAATCCAAGAGAGGATACAACATTTTACAGTTTTTTCCAGAAACTTTGAATGCACTACAGACTTTCTGAAGAATTGCCAATTTTCACGAATTATTTCGGCATCAAGTTTGCAACAATTTTTGTTACGTTATTTTCTGTCCATGCAATCTTCTGATGTCAGCTGAATTAACTCATAACAATGACCCCCAACATCGCTGCAACTAATTAGCTTTTAAATCAGACCATTGTTTATAAGAGTGTAACAGGTGAATTGCATATTGCAACTTGATGTATCAATCCTTTGGAATAAATCCACCTTTAACATTTAGTCTGAACTACGACCTGTGCTGACTGACTTTCATCTTGAACTAATTAGAAACTAGACAGCAAACCCCAATATTCCAGTTTCATGCTGTTTATCCTGCAGAGTAAATCACTACAAAAATAGGAATGTGGTGAAATTTTATTCTATTGTTGTGCCTCATAAATATACGGTTTAATTAATTTGTGTTCAGTAATTTGGGGTTCGTGAAGAAAATTACACTGTCGGTTACAACATCCGGCAAGAATTTTCTAAGTGCAATAATAAATAAATATTTTATACCACATGTGATATGATTTTAAAACATTTCTTTTCCTTTTTTTAGGTGGAACTCGTAAGTATACTATCTTTTTAATTCATTTGCATTTTAAAGTCACTGCACATGAGTAACTACAGCTTAATTTTGTGGATCAGGACAATACGTTCAAGTGAAGAGAGGATAAAAGGACGAATTTGCAATTTTCAGGCCAGGCAACCAAAATAAAAATAAAAAAATTTAATTTAGAAGGTTGTATAGGTTAAAAAAAAGTTTATTATTCGTAAACTGAGTTTTCCGTGATGATTTCAGAATTTGAACGACTTTCTTGCCTTCAATAATTCAGTACAACAAAGTATGGCTTTTGAAAACAAAAATTGCTGGGGAAGTTTTCGGTTTAGTTGTTGAAGATTTGGAATATTTTTTTACTGTACCGCCAAAGTAAATTAAACAAAACTATTTAATGTCAATTGTCTAAAAAAATGCTGCAGTGAATAATTGTTTTGACAATTGTTAATTTTATTAATATTTTTGAAATTTCAGAAGGAAATTGACAATATGTGTAATTTCTTTTATAGGTAGAACTACTTTAATTTCTTATTTGAGATTTAGAAAGAAATGAGATGGTGATTTAAATCAAATGATGCAGCAGTTTGACTAAATTTTGAAAGAGTAGACCTAATATTACATTGTCATGAATTGTTGGTAGATTGGTTGGATCTTATGAATACAGGGTAGAGTTTTGAACTTAGCCATTTAGTAAGAACTGAATTTTACTTTCTTTAAAAACAAAGCGTTTGAAGTATCAATTTAGCTGTTTACCTCAAGCAAACTTAGAATTTATAAAAGTCAATGACTCGAGACTTGACATGCATAACATGAAAAAATAAATCCCATTCGCAATATTTTACAAAAAAAATCGGTTAATGGTAGCAATCCTATATATTACTTCTTAAAGTAAGGCTGTTGAACCTTCCATGAAACCCAGGTAAAGTGTATGTAATGTGGATATGTTTTCTGAAGGGCTCTGGTTCACCTGGGTTATGATTGAGATAGGTTATAGAATTGATCAATAATTTGTTGTTGCACATTAAGACGATATTCACTTACAACATTATTGTGCATTAACAGTGCTCTTTATCTAAAACATTTAACATGTTTAACTTTTTATTTGCATGACTACCCCTTCCACCCCTTATGTTATCCCTATCAGCTGTATCGCCAGTTATTTTATTCTATTTTTTTATGAGACGATTAACGGAGACAAAATTACATCATCACAACCCCCCTGCCAGTTTCTGTAGAGACATTCGACAGAAATGCTAATTTCCCCCAATTATTTCTACATCAAGCAAGCAACAATTCCTGTTGCGTCATTTTCTGTCCGTCCAATCTTGTTACGTCAGATGAAGCATCTTGCATCAACCCCTCAACATCGCTGCAAGCTAAACATAATACTTTACCTTTTAAGTCAGACAATTGTTGATAAGAAGTAACAGTTGAATTGCATTTTGTATCTTGATTTATCAATGCATTGTACCTCAACGTTCTTACTGAACTTTAGATTTGCTTCCAAAGTCTCAAAGTTATGTTACGCTACCCATCCTCCCATCAACATGTCTGTCCACTTTTAAGACTTATTTCAGTTATCTTAACTAGAAATTAGCCATAACTTCCTTTCAACCCAATGTAAATGCAACATTCTTGACCTAAGTTTGCCAAATGGGAACATACAGAACCAAACGTAAGTAATTTAACTAACAACTTTCAACCTAAACTGGTTTAATTTCTCAATCCTCAATCCTCAGAATTCCGCAATAATTTATTGTGCCTAACTTCATCTAAGCCTAAATGCCATCCTGTCTGTGCAATTCAGGCGAGCCTTTGGAATAAATCCCCCTTTTCCATTTAAATCTCAACCACGAGAGAAACGAACAACTCATGCCCCACTCCCCCTTCCCCAGTTTCTTGCCATACCCAAATATCCCATTTCCACAAAGTAGTCAACCGCCAATCCTGCACAGTAAATCATTACTAAAATAGGTATGCGACGAAATTTAATTCTATTGTTGTGCCTTATAAATATACGGTTTACTTCACTTGGGCTCCGTAATTTGTGTTTCGTGAAAATAATATATCAAAAACCAAAACTGGTAAAAGGGGCCGCCAAGTTCCAAATAGTTCGGCCGTTCAAAGGAGTGATATCTACACACCAAAACATTCACCAAGTTAATCAGGCCGACTAATAGTTCGAAGGTTAAATGAAAACTATAACATTGCTACTTTCGGTTGCAATGTTCAAGTTTTCTGTTAACCTTCGAACTATTTGTCGGAGCGATTAACTTGGCGAATGTGTTGGTTTGTTGATATCAATCCTTTGAAGGGCCGAACCATTCGGAACTTGGCGGCTTCTTTTACGAGTTTTGTTTTTTGATATGATACCATTCCTTTTTTTTAATTGTGTAGTTACTCAACAGATATGTAATAAAGTGCCACGTCTACAAGAAATAAGTTTTCAACAATTTTCTACTACCTTTTGCCTATAGGCCGATCAGTCTCAACTTGGTCACCTATTTATAGGTTTTGGTTTGGCTTTAATTTAGTTTTAATTGGTTTATTTAGTTAGATTTGCTGTGATGATATCACTCCGTTGAAGGGCCGAACTACTCTGAACTTGGTGGCCTCTTTACCAGTTTTTGGCTTTAGTTATTTTGCTTTGTTTTTACAGTTGGTTTATTTTGCGTGAATATAATTTCTTTGCAGCGTTGGTTAGATTAATCGTGATACACTAGTGTGTGGCTAGGCACGCACGTCAGTATACACGTTCTCATTGTCCAAACTTTGGCCGTCTTATGAGAGACGATGCCGACAATACTAACAATGGTTATAACAATATTTTCGTACTTACGCGACCTCCCATGCAATCCCCGTTACACTCTCTGGCTCTAAACCATAAAAGATACGCAGTTCTTATTGTGCTGCACCCATTCGTCCAATTTCATAGGTGGAAGCCTTCCCGTTATCTCGGTATTGATGAATAATCACCCTACGGGATTTAACATGGGGATAGGCTGACTAGCTAGCTAGTAGTAACACATTTTCAACGTTATTGAGGGTCAGATTTAGCATTGAAACCAGCTTAGCTGGCATTCCTACACGAGTTAGTTCTTGTCAGGTGGGTCATTGCTCTCGATTTCAACACAATTTAAGCTTTTGTACCACATTACTATTTTTCCCCAAGTACCTGAAATGTGCCCAAATATGGTTCAAATTATAAGACACAGACGCTATGGCGTCATGCTACAATGGTTTACAACCTCGACAATTGAATTGATGTGATGTTTGTTGTGATGTTTGTTGCCTAACTTGGCGCGACATAATAGCGCGAGTCTAGTTACTTTCTGTTAAAACATCCGGCTGGAGGTTTCTAAGTGTAACAATAATTAAATGTAATCCTATGGGATAGGATTTTAAAACATATCTATTACTTTTTTAGCTTCAACCGTTAATCCTGCAGAATAAACCACTACAAAATAAAAATCCGGTGAATTTGTCTTCTGTTGTTGTGCCTTATATACATATATACATATAAATACATGGTTTAATTCGTTTGTGCTCCGTAATTTTTGCTTCGTGAAGAAAAATGCACCATATATTAAAAGATCCAGCTGGAATTTACAATGTGTAATAATAAATAAATGTTATATCCCATGTGGCATGATTTTAAAACATTTCTTTTCTTTTTTAGCTACAACTAGTAAGTGTTCTATTATTTGTTTTCATTCACATTTAAAAGTTACAGCACATGAGCAACTGCATTTTTTTCCAATGAACGAAGTGAAGGGATCAGGACATTAAGTTGAAAAGAGCAGAGGAGAAACAGACGAATATCAATCATTCAGGCTAGGAAACAAAATAAAATACAATAGAATTGACTGCAACTGGTACTTTGGTTCAAAACATTTTTTATTATTATTCGTAAACTGAGTTTTCTGTGATGGTTTCTTGAACGACTTTCTTGCCTTCAAGAATGCAGTACTTTAACAAAGGATGGTTGTTGAAAATAAAAATTACTGGTGAAGTTTTGAATTTATGGGTTGTTTTCGGCATATATTTTTAAAGTACACCACCAAAGCAAATCGAAGAGAAATAATTGTTTGATTAATAATTTAAACTCAATTATCTAAAATAAAATGTCTCACTGGATTATTACTTTGACAATTATTTATTTAAGTAACATTTTAAAAATTATAGACGGAATTTGGCAATATATTTATTTTTATAGAAATTTGAATTTATTTCCACTAACTTATTTGGTTTATTTTACAACAAGTAAAAGTATTTTAATTTTTTATTTAAGAAATGGAAAAAAAATGAGATGTTTATTCGAATGAGATGATGTAGTGTTTTGACTAACTTTTGAATGAGGAGCACTGATATTAAATTGTCACAAATTGTTGGTTGATGGTTGGATCTTGTAAAAATAGGGCATAAGAGTCAAAACAAAGCAACATAACATTTGAAAGTAAACAATATGCCGTTCATGCATCTATGGGTCGTTTACCTTTCTTTTCCTTTTCCCTTTTCTTCCATATACGAGCATATTTATCCGTTTTAGTCTTCTGTAGAGCCGTACTGGCTGAGAAGACTATTGCAACGACTTTGTCCTTCCGTCCGTCGCTTTTATCAACTTCGCAACGGTACCTGAAATTGACGACCACTGTTTACAACGTTCGATTCAGTGTCAAAAGTTAGTTAAATAACATGGCAAATTGAAACATTGTTGTCTCCTTATAGCTAATAGACTTCTTTGACGTAACTAAATTAAATAACATTTCATCGTCGAATTGAAATCCTAAAGGTTTGTGTTAACGCAGCCGTAAAAAAAAACATTTTAGCTTCGTTTAAAAGAGTCTTGTCGCATTGTTCCATGAACGAATAGGCTTAAAATCGAACCAAATTCTCCATTAGACCTATCTGCTACTTACGAAACTAAAATAGCCGTTAAAAAATTAGGCCTAACAAATGAAAATTAGATCTAAAATCACATTACAATGGTAACGTCAATAGTTGCTACGAGTCGCTGCTGCAGCGTTTCTCCTGTCCCTTCCCTACTACCACTGATGTATATAGGCTACGTTGTGCATTACGTTGCAACACTGTAACGGTGTGCGTGGAGGCATATCGTGTTGCAAAAATGAGTAGGCTTACTGTATACAATCCAAATCTCAATTAGTCGCTTCTTACGAAATTAAAGTTGTAAATTAGGCCTAAACGCTGACAATTATACCTAAAACGTAAAATAGGCTTAAAAGCTAACACATTTGTAACGGGCAATTCTGATGGTTACTGTTTTTAGATTATATATAATAGAGATAGCTGTTGTAGTGCACGATAGAGGTGTGTGCCTCAACATTGAAAGTGGAGGACCTGTACAGAAGACCAGTGCGACTAGATAGTTGCTGTAGCCCCTTGTTTAATATTTAGATCTCAAATGACGTTTGCCCGAGTGCGTACTTTTATTTGAATCCAATGGCTCGTTGATCTGAGATGAACTCTTACATTTCTGATTAAGTTGGTAGTGACTAGGAGATAAATTAAATTACGAGGGGACTCTATGATTTTGAAACCGTGCAGGGTATTGGTATAAAAGGAATATGAAGTGGGGTTGAGTGTCGTTGTTTAGGTATGAACTGCCAATGATATCAATGTGTATAAAAAAATTGATGCTCATAATGTCGACAGTATTTTGACTTCCAACGTAGTTTCCCACGCCACGTCCCAAGACATCACCCAAACTCTCGTCACCCGTAAAGGATATTCCATAATTCGGATCGGTAATTATGAATTGGGTTCTTAAAGTGTTTAGATTCGGAAGAGGTGTAATGGCGTCCTTGCTATATGGCCATTTGCAGCTATCGCTGATTTGAGAAATTTATTCAAATCCTCTATTTCGTAAGCACCGGACGTTACTAACACTTTCTGCCAGGAGGCACCAGCATCAGTTGTGTGCTTAACTTTGTTATTTTTTGACGTAATGATGTGTATGCTTTTATAAGTGGCTAAATTAAGTAGAACCAATTCGTAATTTCTTCAGAATCCAAATGAATGGGAGTTTTTAAATTAATTTTCTAATCAGAGTCTTTACCAGTGAGAATAATTGAATCAAAATCCTTGATGTTGTCTTTAAAAAAATATATATATACTTAGAATGAAAAAAATTGTTCTATGTATTAAAAAAGAGCAACCGGAAAGAAATCAAGTGGAATATTGGGTAAAATGTTAACATTCGATTTCTAACAAAATGAAACCTCCAGTTTCTACAAATTCACAAAACAACAAACCGTTGGAGGTAGTGTTTTACGTTGTATGTGGCACAACAATAATCAAATTGGGAAACTAAGCTGAAGATGCTACTGGCACGAGGAAATCCAAGATTAAATAAACAAGACGAAGAGTGCAAAGGACACGATATAGCTTATGCCAAAAACTCGGATTTAAAAGATCGACACGCCGCTGATGAAGTTCTAATTTCAAAAGTTGAAAGAGAGAGAGGATCATTTTCTTGCATTTAAGGAAAATTTAGCCGCTTCTATCGTAAAAGCATAATGAAAACAAAACTTAGGCTCGGAATGTATAATAAAAAATGGATCAATTCAAAAACGAACTTCACACACCAATGTAGAATAATTTTCTGAGACGGAAAGTGATTGTACTGGGCTTGAATGATCTATGGCATGCAGACTTGGTGTAAATGACACCGTATGCAAACCTAAATGAAGACTTTAACTACCTTCTTACCTGCATTAACGTCATGTCCCAAGTTAGCTTGGGCCATTCCTGTTAAATCTTTTCCGGTTTAGACGTTACCAGAGAGATGTCAAGAAGAAACTCGTATGTAGAGACCCCCCTAAGAATATACAAGTTGATTTAGGTAGTGAATCCTACAATAAAGAGTTCAAAGCACTACTTAGTACTACTGCTTTGCAAGCCATTTTGTTGCAAATTAGGGAATTGCACAACCCGCACTCTCGTCTTTCATTTTCACCAAAACTTTTTGGTTGACATTGTAGTGTAGGAAATGGCCTTTAGGAGTAATCCGATGTGTCTAACAATGATGCATCCTCTTCCATATCTTTCTAAACATCGTCCATTTCTATCGAATAACGCAAACTATCCGTATCCGTAACTAGTAGTTTACATCTCTCCGGTCCGTACTTTTTCATCATACGATCATAGTGAAACTGGAAGACTAAAAACTTTGACAGTTCCAAGAAGCTAAAACCAATCATAATGGGCTTGTCCAAGAAGATGTTTGCGGGAGTCTTTGTAAAACTACAAAATCTTCGCTTAAAGACATGAAACTCGGGGTGTGGGGTTAGATCCGTACTTGATAGCTTTCTCTTTCGCTGTTGCTATTAAGACGTTCGTTCTAAGTTGATGTAAAATCGATGTAAGGTTTTATCCAAGGTACTTGATTGAAGCTAATCTCTCTGTTTATTTTCTAGAGAACTACTCTGAGAGAAATGTAGTATTTTAAATTCCTGTAGTGCACCACATACTTTGTCTTTGAGGAAGGTTAGTTGTTAGCCTTGGCCTTTGCTGTATGTAAACCATAAGTTCTGATTGCCGATGGTTGAAAGGAGAAAGTTTAGACTTTGTGATTTTCATTTGCTCCAGTGCTAACGGGAAATCATTGTGCCATGCATGAAGCGTCTCCGGTATTCCATGCCGACTTCTAAAAGCAATCCAGTATTACCCTCGTCTTCATAATTGTGGAGATTTATATCATTAAGCCGATCTTCCTGCACCCAGTCGGTAGATACTCGCACATTACAAAACTGTACAATTGTTGAAGTCCAAAAATATGATGTAAGAATTCTTTTTATCGCGGTCGAAGGTAGATTGTAGATAGGTAGGAAGGTAGACAGGTTGGCTTTAGAGTATCTTCTTGTAAAAATGACACCACCTCTTATACACTTTACCACCATGATATGCATGGCAATATCAGTGAAGAGATACAAAGACACTCCCGACCTCTTGAGTGCAGTGTCCCAAGATAGCAAAAGTATGGAAATGTAATGGGAGAGGTCCAATCCGTAACGAACCAAACTCGAAACTCGTGGTAATCTCCAAACGTTTTGCATTTGCCTAAATCCTAAATCTTCATCTCTTGTTCGTAAGATTCGGAGCAGAGCGCTCTTTTCAACAACAAGACTGACACGGGAGGTAAACACTCCTCCTCAAACACTTCCATGTTTGTAAGACATTCCTACGGAAAAACACCATTTCGACTAAGGCCTTGTACAAGTTCCATCGATTCACCTTCGAAAATCTTGCCCGTAAATTAAAGCGATTCGAAGCTAAAGTTCGAAGCTGAAGTTTCCAACGATGGCATCATAAATGCTAGACTATCGATGAAAGTAAAACCAGCTAGGCTAATTCATGCGGCTGATTCTTTTCTTGTTCCTAGCAATGATACTCACGTTATGCAGAGCGTTAAAATATTTAAATGAATTCAAAGTCTTCATGACGAAATGATTATGCTATTTTTCGTAATTATGCATAACAGCCGCTATGTGTTTGTTAAAAGTGTAAGTAAAGTTAAACTTGGTGTGTGTGGCACCTCTATATTCACCGGTGATGTTGTCGTGGTCACGCAACTTATAAACCTGTTATACTTTTCTTGGGGTGGGGTATATGCATCGTGTTTGCAAAGATGGCACAACGCAGCTGTTTTGTAGAGCAACCACTGCTCCTTGGTTAACGTTTCATCCGTTCTTTTTGGGAATCCATGTAGGCCACGATCTTTTTCTGCTCCTCTAATACAGAGTCGCAGAACACCTTCATGCAGTCTACTCGTCTGTACAACCTTTTGTAAAATACTCCTCATAAATGGTTCACAATCACATAGGCAAAACTGCAAGCTTGGTGTATACGGTTACGCGTTAAGCAAGTCAATGTGATGCTTATTTTCAACTAAAGAACTTTTACGATAAACGCAAGGTTCTTCATTCTTGAAACCATAAACCGATAATGAAATGTTGCTGGCTTTTTCGAACAACCGGGTCTTGGATAAAGAAACGGAGTAATTATCCAACATACTAATAACTAACTAGTGTGCACGAGGAAGTTAATTTTTCGCATCCCAGTCATAAAGCGAAGATAGGAAGGGTGTACACTATCCAACATGAACCACACAAAACATCTATCACATTGTCCAGTATATCAGGTAATTTGAGCTTTTATGTTTAGCATAAGTTATTGACATTGTTTTAAAAGATTTAAATTTTTATCCTCGTACCATTCCAACAAAATCACGGGCTAATAGTTCATTTCATCCGACGTACAATCCCGCTTGAAAGTCAAGAAGCAGCTGTTGAAAGCATTGCGCACGAGGTCAACCCTCCTAAATCCAAACTGAACGGCCTTACCTTGAGTTCGGTATTGTCGGTTACCTCCATCTTGTCTTTCAGACCATGAATCATGTACGACAAGGCCCATTCGATTCTGGTATTATAGGTATGACCAGAGATCTGACGTTCTTTACTAGGAGGTTGAAATTTGTAGGTATTTGAGAAATCATTACTTTCTTCAACCGAGGCTTGAATTTAGGAAAATAACATTTCAGGTCTTTTTTTTTAAGATTCTCTAATTGCCCTTACACGTTGTTTTATAGCCCTACCACACTTGTTGATTTTATATGCGAGCTAGTTAGAGTAAGTCCCACCGCACGATTTGCAGGTTACGTTACATTTTCCTTCGTGACACTGTATTGACCCAAGAAAATCTTATTGTAAAACATTGGAAGATCACGTTATTCTTCTTCGTCAATCATTGTTGGTCCTTTATTTTATCTTCCAATGTCAAAACCGTTTATCGGAAGAACATTAGACGAGTGTAAAATCCTGGTATGAACCGCAGGTTGTTCCAAATCGGAGAAAGATTTCCGACGGGCTTCGCAGTAATATATGCCCCCAACCTTGATTTTTTCAGGCATAATCATTTTTCCATTGCATTGGTTGTAGTGCACCAAAAATTCATCTTAGGAAGAAACGAGTCCACCCCAATCAAGACAAGGAAAGTTTACCACACAAGGCTTCTGCATGGTTTTTCCACCGCTTCTCACGATAAAAACTCAACTTTGCATTTCGTGTATTGGAACCTCAAAAACACCTCGTACCTGGGAGCCATTGCCGATATGAAGACCTACGGAATTACCGTTACCTATTATGCCCATTGCTCATTAAACTAGAACACTTTACATGGGGTTTGTATCAATCACCGACCAGCACGTTTTTTATCCACCAACCCATTCACTAGAAAGTTATGCGATTGAACAGTACACCCTCCTCCCCAGAAAAAATATTTTCATAAAAAATATTCATACAGGTGAAAAATGACAATGAAGCAGCACCACTGTTAAAAAATATCCTCATTTTCCTCTACTACTCAACTAGTTTATTAATATCTACTAAACAATTAGAGCTAGGTGCATAAAGTGCACATAAATTCCGCAACAAATCGTAGGTTTAAGGGCCACTTGTTTGTTCGGCGGAAGATTGTATGTAGCAAAGTTTACTATAACTCTCTCGAAGAAGGTCCACCATGGTTCGATTTGGTGATAAAATTCACTCAACTGCTTGTGTCCCAAAGGGGCATCAGCGGACGGTGGAGGATCAGTCGGCATGACTAAAATGTCAGAGGCGTTGTAAATCTCACTACTTTTTGCCACTGCAGAATATTGTACTTTGAAATTTTTGTCGAAACTTTCTTTATACTCTTTGGCTATTTCCTTTGTGAATGATGTTTGCAAACTATGGTTTCGTCTTCACTACTACTCATAGAATTAAAATATTAAACAGTTTATCAAAAAATGCGTAAATTAATTTATTTAACCCTTTAACAAAGTATTTCAATCACAAAGTTAAAAAATTCAATTTTAAGCAGCCTAATTTCTTCACAAGTCTTAACACATTTTAATTAATCACTTGTAATTGCACTTATTCCAATTTTTTGTCACTGTAAATTAACAATAAATCATTTCGTTACCAGGACTGTTTGTTTTTCACAGAGTACATTAAATTGCATTTCTTTCACAGCACAAAAAATGCTACTAGTCTTTGTGTGCCAAGATAGGTCACACTTAATTTTTGGCTCTAATGTAAATAAAAAATTAAAGCAAAGATGGCTCTCTCTTACTTGATGATTCTTTCATTGTTTCGAAGATGAACTATTTCTTTCCTCTTCATTCCTTCTTCCTTATTTCACCACCCCATGTACTTCTCAAGCAGGCACTGTTCATTTCTCCATTGATTATGTTTTTACCACTCTTCTCTCTCTGAAGGAATACTTTTTTAGGCCTGATGGCATTCCTCTAATTTTTCTCCATAATATTCTGAGAGCATTTATTCTCCATTGCTTCTCAATTTCTCCAACTACTGTAAAACATATATCTCCTCTCGGAAACAGTGGTCGTGATCTACTTTCTTTACCCCAACAATATGGATCACACTGCCAAACGTAGCAAAGTAATCAAGAGGAACTTTAAAAACGCCGATTATTTTATAATCAACGACATCATTTCCTTCATCGACTAGAGGGAAGAGTTACTAGAACTTGATTTTGACTTGTAACTTAATAGTTTATATAAAAAATTACACAGCTTAATTCTATTAAAAATTTCATTCCAATTTCAATTATGTATACGCTTTCTCGTCCCAACTGATCTTATGGGGAGAATAGACCTCTGATTAACAAAAAAGGGATCAGAATTTTATTTTCAATCCCACACCCAGCAGTACGCTTGTCTTTCACCAAACTGCCAGGAAAAATGTTGTTGCTTGGATATTGAAGTTAACTTCGATAAAGAGATCCTTCGTGCCAAGCAACAACACACAATTCTTCTTTAATAAGTAAATAAAAAAAATTATCAGCTGCCTACCTCACATAACAATGCTATCATCATTGATGACACTGAAATTGTTGATCAACTCATTTTATTTGCTTTAATGGTCGTTTCCTCTCCCCCACCTGTTCCTCAGGTCTCTGACTTTATCTGTTTTATCAAGAAAAGTTGAGGTCGGTCTTGATAGACTTAAATAAGATTTTTCTTGTTGACCAAATGAAGATCTTTTTTTTAAGCCAAGCTCACTCTCTCCTAACACGTTTTTTGAAGTTTTCAGTATTTTATTCACTTCTTGAAATTTCCCAGGATGTTGTATGGCGGTAGACGTTACTCCCATTTCTAAAGATGATTTTTTCTTTCATGTCAACAATTATTACCGACCCATCAGCGTTCTTCTAATTATTGTTTTAAGCATCCTAGAACGTTTTCTTTACTTTACAGAGCAATTAACGAATTGTACTCCCTAAAGATTCTTCCTGCCTGCCAGAAAGGTTTCCTCCTAAACCGTTCCTGTCTCATTTTTTTCCTACCTGTTAGCCCGATACAATATTTTTCTACGTTGGTTCTTCTTATGGCCTACCTTACTTGATTTTATCAAATCTTTCGATACTGATTTACATTATAACCTTCATTCTAATTTGGCCATTTTCAGTTTCTCCTGGTATAATCTCTTGGATCTATTCCTACTTTTCTGCTAGACGTCAACATGTAGTCCTTTGTGGTTTGAAGCATCTGGCTTCCCTTTACTTATGGTGTCCCACAGGACTAGATTTACTGTGACCTTCTTTTAAATTCTCTACTTTCTGACTTCTTTTATTTTGTCCCCAATGTTTGTGTCCCCTCGACTTGGAATTGTTTTCTGATTCCAATGGGTCCAGGTTCTTCAAGACGATATTACCCACATTTCTTCTTGGGATATGGCTAATTTCCTTCACCTCAATCCAGACAAATGTCATATCCTTTTCATTGGAAGCAACAAGAACATATTTCCCTATTCTAATTCTGATAAAATGATTACACTAGTAGCTAATCATAAAGATCTTGGCATTATTCATAGATCGTACCCTGAATTGTAACCTAACTACTAAAAATATCATTGTTAACATTTTTCATTCGGCCCACTTCGTTTTTAAGCAGTTTACTAAAAGTACATGTATTTTTATTTTTTTTTGGTTTAAAACTTTCCTTCTCGTGGTTGACTGCTGTCCTAATATTTGTCGCCGTCCAACCTTTATTATTTAAATCGTCTTATATTATGTCAGAAGCATGTCGTGGCCAGTGGCCTTTAATTGCGTTAGTTTTTCGAATGGTGCAAAGTAACTGTTGCCATTTCTCAAACAAGCGGGATGAAGTGTTGCTTTTTTAACTGCATCGAACACCGCACAAGAAGGCAACAGATAATTGCTGGACTGTTCTTATCTGTATATAAAGAAACTTTTGACGTCAAAGTGTCAGACTCTCTTAAGACAAGAATGAACAACACCTCAAACTGTTGACACACGTTCTGAGTTGTAATGTTTTTGGTCTTTGTGATATTTGTAAAGTTGTTTGCCATGCATACTGTAAAGATATTTTCAACAAAACAGTTTAAGGTCAACAGTCAATTACAAATTGCGGCAGCTTTAAACTGGACCTCATGCCTAAATGTTTAACTGCCATCAATTACAAATGTGGAATATATTTATTGAACCGTCATGCCTGATTGTTCGTTTGCCGTTGAGGCAGTTTTTCTGAACTTTCATGCTCTTACTACGGCTACTTTGCGAGCCAAGTGGAAGTAATGCAACAACGCCTAGATGCAGGAATTACGACGGCCAGCGAAAGTAATTGATGCAAGCGATAACAACGATGTAGTAAAAGCACGGTAACAGATTATATGAAGGCAAACCAAGCAGTGCTACGTAAAAATACGAACAATGTTTCGTAAATTTTCAATTTTCGTCATCAGGTTAGCAATAAAATTAAAGCATGGCAAAAGCTACTAAGTCGTCCTACGCATAAAACAGTTATTCAAAAAAGGATAAAAACAAATTTCTCCCTTCAAAATAGGCAGAAATGGCAGCCGAAAAGCAACGACCCACCCGCTCCGTTCGGAAACCAAGCCGCGAGGCAAGGTGTATACATATCAGGGTCACGTGTTTCATAGGTGCGATGCATTCGTTATGGGGGTTACACAATATGCCTGGCAAAAGAGTCGAGTTTAAGTGTTTTAATTACAGGAAAATATTCTTTTAGATATTTATTATCTGGCACTAACTGGTTATGTACAGGTGGTGTATGTGTATGGATGACAAGCATTTAAAGATTAATTCGTGCTCTAGTGTGTTTTTCTCGAAACAAGATTTGTACCTTGTCCAAGTTGGGGGTGTGTCCTGTTGCATATTTGTTAGGCAACTTGGCTAGTAAAAGGCAGTGTTGCACAAAAAAATTAGATTCGACTTTTAATTTGAAGTTTAATTTGAGTTTAATTTGAAGCTTGAAGTTTGATTTCCTTAAGTTTTTGAAGGGATTGTCCTACATATGTAGCAGTACAGGTTGGCTCCGTACGGGGAATTCGATAAACGGTATTGCGTGTGTAAAACATGATGTCCAATTTGTTATTTCTTTTATTTTCATTGTGCATGGACAGCTGCTTAATATTTTGGTAGCTGTTTGAAACAAGTCGGATGTTATTGATGTTAAGTTTCTTCTTAAAGACTTCAGAGATGCCTTTGAAGTAAGGCAGAGCAATGGAACTCGTAGGGGGGGGGGCGTTTTGGGGGTCAAAGCTTTTGAAATTAATTTGTTAACGTACCCGAGTGGGAACCCATTCTCAACATATATTTGCAAGATGTATTGAAATTCATGCTGCAATATGTCAACATTACTGGTGTGTGAGACAACACATTTAACTTAATTTATTACTACATTACTTTTGAAGTGGGCATCAACATAAGAGTTGTAATGCAGGATGCGAGTCGACTGAACACTTTTTCTGAAGTGTGTGAATTCGATTACACTACTATGGTTAGTAATGACGTTTACATCTAAAAATGGGATGGCATTGTTTTTAGAGGACTCCATAGTGTAAGTGAGTGATTTAGTGATGCTGTTGAGAAAATCGAGGAATAATAACTTAAGTTGTGTTGGTAGAAGTGCTAAACTTTCGTCCATGTATCTCTTGTATTATTTAATTTGTGGAAATTTTTAACAAATATATTGTCGACTGCATTCAGTACTATGTCACAGAAGAAAGTTGAAAGAGGGCTTCCCATCGGTACGCCATTGGTTTGCAGGTAATATTTGCCTCCATACTCAAAGAAGGTGGTTTCAAAAATGACTTTTACTGTACTGAAGAAAGTGTCATTATCCCACTCAAGAAGCTTTAGGGGCGAAGGAGGGGGGTGGGAGCTCGTTTGTTAATTTTCGAGAAATTTCGAGAGGTACTTTAACAAATTAATTTTAAAAGCTTTGACTCCCCAAAATGCCCCCTCCCCCTCCTACGAGTTTCATTGCTATGCCTTACTTCAAAGGCATCTTAGAAGTCCTTAAGAAGATACTTAACATCAATAACATCCAACTTGTTTCACACAGCCACCAAAATATTAAGCAGCTGACCATCCACCAGTAAAGTAAAAACAATAACAAATCAGATGACATGTTTTCCACACGCAATACTCTTTATCGAATTCCCTGTACGGAGCCAACCTGTAGATATAGAAATAGAGATTGACGGTGTACGAAGCACCCACCCCCAAAACCCCAATGAAGTTAAGCAACTAGAGCGTCATAGCGTTATTTGAAACCGTCGAGTGAAGGAGCGCAAACAACAGATTGAGGGAGGGAGTTCTAGGGTTGAACAACCTTTTCCGTGAAAAAGTAAAAGCGTAGTTTAGTCCGAGATACAGTACCAAAAATACGGAGTGGGTGGCCACGAGTGAAGTTGACATTTGGAATGAGGGAAAGAACAGGGTACACATCAAGGCGATTGTGAATAAGTTGGCAGGTAAGTATCATGTCGCCACGATGAAAACGATCATGAATAGAGGAAAGCCCAAGTTTACGTAGGTGATCGGAATAAGGTAAGGAACGAATAGTGTGACACCATTTGGTAAGGCGATGTTGGCAGTTTTCAAGACGATTAGGTGAGTAAATATTGTAGGGACGACAAATTTGGGAGCAGTAACCAAATACTGGGAGGAGAAAGGTTTTATATAAAATAGTAAACAAGAAGGGTGTAAGGTTGGAGAAACGTTTCAGTACAAAATAGGCTTTACGAAAGACTTTGCAGATGACATTTTCAGTGTGAAGATTAAAATTTAGAGTGTTATAAATAAGGATCCCAAGGTCAGGATGGTTAGTAACAGGAGTGATAGGTTTGCCAGAAAGATAGTAAGGAAAGTGAGGATTATTATTCCCAAGGTAAAGGACGCGACATTTATCAGTATGAAAAAGAAGGGAATTGGTTGAGGGGGTGGGGAGATGAGGCTTAATGGTGCGTCGACAGCTTGGTTGAGGCCCAGTGCACAACACGTTGGATGTCTTCTTGAAGTAATTTGCAGGAAACAGAGTCAGAGAAGATTTTTAAGTCACCAGCATAGCATGCATTAGGAGAACGAATAACAGAAGGTGTGTCAGAGATGAAAATATTGCACAGGAGGGGACCAAGAACGAAGCCTTGAGGAACACCGGAGGTAACGTGAAGCCAAGAAGCAGAGGAACAAGGAAGGACTACCCATTGCTACCTAAGGAGTAGGTAGAAGTTAAGCTAGGACATATGTACGACAATTCCTTCAAAAAATTAAGGAACGTATGGCATCCCATAAATCAAACTTCAAATTAAAAGTTGAATCCAATTCTTTAGTCCAGCACTGCCTTTCAACAGTCAAGTCGCCTGACAAATACGCAACAGGCCACACCCCGACTTGGATAAGGTTCAAATCTTGTTTCGAGAAAAACAACACTAGAGCACGAATTAATCATGAAACGCTTGTCATCCATACACATACACCACCTGTACATAACCACTTAGTGCCAGATAATAAATATCTAAAAGAATATTTTCCTGTAATTAAAAGACTTAAACTCGACTCTTTTGCCAGTATTGTGCAACCCCCATAACGAATGCATCGCACCTATGAAACACGTGACCCTGATTTGCATACACCTTGCCTCGCGACCTGGTTTCCCAACGGAGCAGGTGGGTCGTTGCTTTTCTGCTGCCATTTCTGCCACTTTTAAGGGGATAAATTGGTGGTTTTTATCCGTTTTAAATAACTGTTTTATGCTTTTAACGTAGGATGACTTAGTGGGTTTTGCCATGCTTGAATTTTATTGCTAACCTGATAACCAAAATTGAAAATTTACGAAACATTGTTCGTATTTTTATACAGGGTGGTCCAAAAGTCGGGCCTACCTGAATATATCCTAAATGGTGTCCAATGGTGTCCAATGGTGTCCTGAAAACAAGTTTATAGTAATAATGAGTAAACAGCTGGAATTCAGATAAGTGTAAAGACGATGACCTTGAAGACCTCCATCAAGGTCATCACGTTGCTAACTTATAAAGGAAGCACCTTAGACCATCAGTGCAAATTTGAAAGTTGTAGGTAATCATTAAAAACTGCCAACGCAAGAAACAGAATGGAAATCCATGTAGAAACGCCAGAGTTATGAGCAAAATACCCTTTTTGCACATAAACTTCACTGCAAGAGCTACTTGTCAAGCAGTAAAGCACACCGCACACTGCTGGAGAAGCTCGAAAAGAAAACTGAGCTGCAGTACATCTCAGCCGGAATTAAACTACTCCCAATTTGGAACCATGCAGTCATTTTGTAATTGGGGGGGGGGAGAGTTCTTTCGTCTAGTCTTTGTAAGGGGTCATGAAGTGTTAGTCTCTGGCAAAGGGATAGAAGTTAGAGAAGATGTAAACAAACTAGAGGGGAAATTAAAGGTTAAACTCCAATGGCACATTCATCATTGGAATATGATTCTTTCAATGTTTTTGGGAACATTTTATTATTTGTAATCAGCCTTGTTCTTTCTTTAAAAACTGTCATGGCAAATTTTTCACATCTACTAATTAGAGTTGACTACAGATATCATCGATGGATAGCATAAGAAGGAATACGAAACCTTCCCTCTTTTTTATACGTATTTCCTGGGGAATGAAAAGGAACAGAGTTTTGTTTTGTATCTTGAGTTAATATGGAGCTGGTCAAGATTTTAGTCAGTCTCATGGAAGGGGGGGGGGTCGAAATTCTGTCGGTCCCGAAGTCAATCCAGCTCCATACCTCCTCCCCCCCCACCCCCGGTCGCCATTAATAATGACCCATCCCTACGGCTGATTAAGAAATAAGAACTACACTTCAGCACTCTTCAGCCATAATTCAACTACTCTCAGTTAGGCTGATGAGACATTAATTACCTGCACTTCAGCGCAGTTCAGCCGTACTTCAACTACTCTCAGGTAGGCTGATGAGTAAATAATTAACTGCACTTTAGCAAATTTCAGCCGGATACACACAACACTGTAATTTCAGATCGCAGCCTATGCCAATGCAGAACTCGTGGACATGATCGTATGCTATGGTTTGGCTCACGAAATTGTTCGTGAAGCTCTTCGAATTTATGCAGAACGGCATCCTCAACAAAGGCATCCAACAATACGAACGTTCAACAGGACACTTGCTCATTTCCTGGAAACGGGCAGCATTGTAGCCCGTCCTCGAACAGGTCGGCCTCGAATTGCAACAGACGACAACAATAGTGTGATGGTTCTCACAGCAGTAGCCGAAAACCCGCATACCAGTAGTCGTGCAGTTGGAAGGGCACTTGACATCACTCATCAGTCTGTCCTACGTGTCCTGAAGAGGAACAGTTTCCATCCATACCATGTTCATCTTCATCAGGCGTTGCGAGCAACAGATTATGACCCCCGTCTGCAGTACTGCGATTGGTTCTTGGGAAGAACTACTGCTGACCCTTTATTTTTCAATTATGTATTTTGGACGGACGAGGCACAATTCACACGGGATGGCATCGTGAAAACAACGGCTTGGCCTGCTCGATCACCAGATTTAACTCCGCTGGACGTTTTCCTGTGGGGCCACGTTAAAGCCCAAGTGTATGCAACCCCAACAGCAACAGCTGAAGACCTAAAGGAACGGATACGTGCAACATGTAGAGCCATCCCAGCAGCAACATTCGAACGGGTACAACATTCCACAACGTCACGGGCACAAGCATGCTGCAATGAGATGGGACACCATTCCGAGCACCTTCTTGACTAATTTCCATCTTATTTTTATTCCACACAAACGTGATGGTCCAAGTTGGGCCCTTACCCCCCCCCCTCTTTGTTGGTCAAAATTAATCCTCCATTTCTGACTCAATAGTAGAGGTTACGAAAACAGCCTTCAAGTTGCAAGTTTGCAGCTTTTGTAGTTGTTTACAAAGTTATTTACAATTAATTTATTTACAAGTTCGTTACAGTTATGTACGCCCATATTATTTGTTTAGAACCCACTAATTACATGTCTGACCACATACTACACCCGTTGGTTCTGAACAATAAAATGGTGACAGAAACATTGTTCAAATTTCACGCAATGATATACACAAAACTGGCTAATACCCGTAAAACAACAAACAAACTTGAAATAAACAGCGTTGGGATAACTGTGTACAACAGACCGGAGTTGCTAGCTGGTCACTGCCTTCTAACCTTTCCATTTGCTTCACTGCTTGACAAGCAGCTCTTGCAGTGAAGTTTATGTGCAAAAAGGGTATTTTGCACATAACTCTGGCGTTTCTACATGGATTTCCATTCTGTTTCTTGGGTTGGCAGTTTTTCATGATTTACCTACAACTTTCAAATTTGCACTGATGGTCTACGGTGCTTCATTTAGAAGTTAGCAACGCAATGACCTTGATGGAGGTCTTCAAGGTCATCGTCTTTACACTCATCTGAATCCCCGCTGTTTACTCATTATTACTATAAACTTGTTTTCAGGATATTTGACACCATTTAGGCTATATTCAGGTAGGCCCGACTTTTAGACCACCCTGTATAGGACTGCTTGGTTTGCCTTCATATAAGCGATTACAACAGCAGGCAAGAAAGTCTGTGAGCTGTGCTTTGCTATTTTAGTTACAAACCAGAAAGAAAAATATACAGCGAATTGCTTGTGTCTAGAGACCTGAAAGTAGAATCGATCTGGCGTCGTGTGTTGGTGCAAGTTAGGGAAATTGGGGAAGGAGAGAAAGAAGGCAAGATGGCAATTCTTCAGTGTTGAGTTTTCAGTAAACTGTGCACATATTTGGTGTGTGTTATTGATGTGTATTTGCTGGTTTGTGTATTTATTGAAATGCGTGTGTCCGGGCAGGGGAGTGCGTTTGAGAAAATGGAGTTAGAACAGGGATTAAAAGTGGCAATGTTGCGATCTCTATCTTTGAAGCTAGGCACGGAATTAAAGAAAAAGAAAAGTGTCATTGTGGAGAATTTTAAAGAGCGTTTAGTAGCAAGGAATTTAATAATAATAATAATAACATTTTTACCCCGGAAGGGGGTAAGGAAACACAGAAGGGCTGCAGAAGCAGCCACTAACTCCGGTCCTACAAATGATGAGCGGCGTCACAGATAAGGACGCTTAAGGAAGGCAGTTAGGTCAGTGCGATTTAGCAAGCCCCGAAAAATCCGCAATGAAGATGCCGATACAGTCTCCTCAGAAAGGGAGTTCCAGTTCCAGTTCAATTTAACTGAAGAAGATGTGCAGAAAGGTTTTCAGTAGAACAAAACAAGAAAAGGCAGGTAGAATTGGACAGGCAGGATACACTATCAGAACTTGACAGGTTAAAGGTGGAAAAGCTTGAAGTAGAAAAAGAAAAAAAGGGAGGCTGAATTAAAATGGGAAAAAGAATGGTTGTTACGGGAAGAAGAATTAGAAAAAGAAAAGGGGAGGCAAAATTAAAATGAGAAAAAGAAAGGCTGTTAAGGGAAGAAGAAGTGAAAAAAAATTATGCTGAATTAAAATAAGGACGGGAAGGTTAATAAGGGAAGATGAACGATTGTTAAAAGCACAAAAATTAGAAAGGGAGGGAAAAAATTGACGCATGAAAGGGTAAAATTACCTAGACAGGAGGAGCTTGATTGGGAAAAATTAGCTAGACAGGAGGAGTTAGAAAAAGATTAACTACCAAAAAAAGAGTAGTCAGAGAGGGAAAATAAAGAGGATAATGAAAGAATGCAACAACAGGAATTAGCTTTTAAGAGGGGAAAAGCAGTGTCAGAAAGGCGGAAAGATTCGTCGGATTTTCGTATTTATGATATGACCAAGCTGTGTCAGCCATTTACGGAGCAGAGTGAAAATATTCCAGTTTTCTTAATAGAATTTTCTACTTTTATCTTTGTTGTCAGGGCAGGTGCAAGACAAAACAGAATTTGCATTCTTTCAGTTTGTGCAAAACCCTTAAAAGTAAGGTTTAATGTAACTGAGTAGTGTTTTCATAAATAGTTTAGGAGAGCAGAGAAATCGTATAACCAATATTATCTGAATTTCGCACATTCGTTGACCACTTCGGGAACAGAATTGGTAAATGAGTTAAACAGTGGGAGGAGATTTTGAGAATCTCTTCCAACAAATATTGATCGAGGATTTTCTCAACAAGGTGCAGAACCTAATTAGAGAGTGGCTAATTGTTAAGGGGCCAGTTACCTGGGTTACGACCTTGGCCTGTTGAGCTAATGATTATTCAGCAAACAGGCAGGGGATCTTTTTACGACAAGAGGGAAGTAAAGGCCAGACTGGGGGTAGGTTTTTTTAAAAAAACAAAACATTTTTTCTGGCATCTTAAATGCCCCCTTCTATGTAGTAACGTATGACAAACACTAACCACACCTAAAGTTTTAGATAATTTGGTCAATTTTAGAGCCCCCGTCAACCTCTGTTGAAATTTTAACCGATTATTAGCATAACAGCATGTGCTTCGCTGCGTTTTTGTTTACAATTCTATGACAAATTTTCAAACAAACTACATTTTAATGTTCTCAATAATTACATAGTACCGACTATGCAGTATACATTAAAACATCAAAACCCTTATTTCAGCAAAAAAGAGTCATTGCTACTTGACCTGTGTCCATGTCCATGGCGTGTCAGTAGGCCTACTGTACTTCTGTTTTCACTCACAATATTGCAGGTTCTTTAATGTGCTCTTCTTGAAGTTCGGAATGGCTTTCTGCTGACACTCTACAACTTGTAGCAAAATTAAATATTGCTTTTACAGTTCATTGTTAGAAATTGCAGCGGAGTAGTTCGGAATTAGTTCTACGGCAGCTTCCAACAAATCATTTACAACATTTACATGGCAAACAAACACGTCACCTACTTGGAAATCGGGATCAACTTGCCACCGATTTACTGGATTCATTAGCCAGTCGGTACCAATGTACAAGGCACTAAATAAGAGCCAAGAATTGCGTCCAATAAGGATTACAAGCTTTGTGCCTGAATTCAGTAATGGAAATGTTGGCATTCCTCTTCAGCACAAGCAACAGATAGTTCGTGCTTCAGCACGAGCTATCTGTTGCTATTCAGCTGTTCTATAATAGACAGATAAGTAGACAGTACAAGGAATGTGCTGAAGTAAGTAAAACTTTTGCTTTTTTGAGAATTGTCTAAGCGGGAAATAACTGGTTGAAGCCAAGAGTAGCTAACAATGTCCGATGAATGCCATCAATCTTGTATCCTGCAAAGATGTTTGTGTTCAATGCGCAGACAGAATATAGCAAATACGTGGTAGCAATACTTCGAGCTATCTGCATTTTCTATACATTTTTCTATGTAGAAAATGACTGTCTGCATCTGTTTAAGCCGATGCACCACACAATGGTCTGCAGCTATATTCTGAATTAAACGAATCCCAAAACATGACCCACAAGTTTCTACTGCAGTCCACACAGTTCTAGAAAGGCATTACTGGTATTTGACTGAAGAGTGTGTAGTTTTCTGCTTCTTCTCGAACGGTGTCTAAAATGCTGAAATGCAACAGATTGTTTGTGCTTTGCAGAAATTTGGGCACCCAAGGGAGTTTGAAAGAGGAATGCCAACATTTTCATTAATGAATTCGAGTACAAAGCAAGTCTTATTATTATTATTATGGCCTAAATTCTTGGTTGTTATTTAATTTGTACCAGTTTGACATTGGTACAGACTGGCTAAAGAAAGCAGTAAATCAGTGGCAACTTGATCTCGATTCCTGGTTTGTTAGCCATGTAAATGTAATAAATGATCTATCGAAATGTACCGTAAAACGAATTCAGGACTACTCTGCTACAATTTCTAATGATGAATTGCAGAAGCAATATTTGCTAGAAGTTGTAGAGTATCAACGGAAAGCTATTCCGAACTTCCAGAAGAGCACATTAGTCGCCTGACTAAACGCCTTCCGTGTAGTACTGCCAGCACACTTGTGAGAGCGTACAAAGTTTATGTGCGTCCTCTTTTGGAATATGTTACCGAAATTTCGAATCCCTATAAAATAAAGGATATTCGTAGAGTCGAAAGTGTTCAACGTAAATTTACCATAGGATTACCAGGCTATTGGAACCTGTCATATGGACAACGACTGGAAAAATTCGATTTGGAGAGCGTGTAATTTAGGAGACATGTTGTTGTCCTTTGTACATGCTATAAATTAATACAAACTACGTTTTACCAGGGTGAGGCACACCACTTATTGATGTTGGCTTAAGTCGTACTCGGGGACACACGTAGCGGTATGACTATTAACATGCAAAATCAAATTTCAGGCACCACTCCTTTTTGATACGGGCGGGTAGAACTTGTAACACTCTAGTCTCTACCGAAGACATTGGTGGATGACCCGTCTGTTAACTCATTTCGACGCTGGCTTTAGACGTACCTTGGTACTAGTGTTTTTTATTACTGCTAGTATGAAGCTTTAAAGCCTAATTTTTATTACAATTGCTTCTTTTTGCACACATTGCTTATCTTTCTTACCTGGGAGGTATATAAGAGGTACCTTACGGCAACCTATACACGATCCTTTTCTCTCATAATGAGAATAAATTTATTACTATTATAAAACTGCAGAACAGTAGGCCTATTGACATATCGTGGATATGGATACTGGTCAGTGGTCAAGCGGCAATGGCTCTATTTGCTGAAATCAAGGTTTTAATGTTTATTGTTACTGTTTTAATGTATATTGTATTTCATTCTAAATAAGCATATTATATACTATAGTCAGCACTATATAATTATTCAGACCATTAAAAACTTTTTGTAGTTTGTTTGAAAGTTTGTTGTAGAAGTATAAAGATAACAGCACATGATGTTATAAAGCTAAACACTGGCAAAATTTCAACTGAGGAGGGCGGGGGTCTAGATTGACCATTTGATCTAAAACTTTGGGTGTTGTCACTGTTTGTTATATGTAACAACAAAGGAGGGGGCATTTAAGATACCTACAATTTTTTTTTTTAAATGCCCTACTGGAGAAGCATGGGAAAATGGTAATTTTTGCAGGAATGGTGGAAATAATAGCAAAAGAAATGGAAATGGAGGTATTACAGAAATCGAGGTAATGCTAACAATGGAAATGGGCCAGGTAATACTTCTGGTAATTCTGGTAATTCAGGAAATCCTGGTATTAAAGTAATCCTGATAATTCAGGTAATACTGGTAATTCATGAAATGGTATTTCACGTAATGGTTTTCAAGGAAGAAATGCAATTACAAACGGGGGATGCCTTTCGGTCCGGGGGTGAGAGTTGGAGTGTTTCAAGGGCACCACAAGGGTCTGATAAGGTTAGAAAGTGTCATGGGCGTGGTTCTGAAACGCACCCAGTAAGAGATTGTCCCACACCTCCAGTGAAGGATGTGGGCAAAATGGGTGTACTGGGTTACTCTCACCCATCACCTTCCGTTTGTGTTCCCATTTCTAAAAATGCTGCCGTCAGGGAAGGGTTAGTAACACCGTGCAAGTTAAATGGTGTAGATGCAAATTATCTTTTGGATACTAGTGCTTTTTACGATGTGGTTTCGTCAAAAGTAGTGAATCCATCAGCTTATACTGGTGAAAGAATAACTTTAGGATCGGTAATTTGTGATGGAGAGGTAGAAGTACCATTAGCGAAACTTTTGTTGCAAACAGAGGTAGGGCACGTAAAATTGATTTGTGGCGTGTCTCCTTTCTTTAAAAATGAAGGTTTTTTATTTAGCTTTTTGCTAAAATAGAATGAAAGCCTAAAGGGAGCGCCAAAACCAATGGAGAGAAAACCAGTGGCTACAAAGATAAATGCTACTGCGCACAGCATGGCAAATGTGGTTAAGAGAATAGTACAGCATGAGAATGATGCAGATAATTAATTACACGGTAAATTTGAAACATTGTTTCGTGGAAGCGGCCATGAGGCAGTGTTGCCAAATGGGGAACACGGTAGCTCGAAGCAATTAGACGTTAAAGAAAAAGTAGAACGTTTTGGAGTGTTAAATGAAAAGCATAAAGTAAGTCCCCAGTTGTCATGTTTGATAAGGACCTGTTAAATTTGAAAGGCAAAGAAAAGGAAAGAAAAGAAAAGAAGGCAGTAAGTCACGACAGGGCAACATACATAAAGGGAGGAGAAAAGGTGAGGCAGAGGAGACTTTCCAAGAGCACATGAAGGTCGACAGAGAGGTTATCAGGAATGAGCAGCTTTATGATGTGACTTTGCAAGTAAGGAAGCAGTGCAGCCAAAAGTGAAAGAGGATACAGGTTTGTAATGGGAAAACGGCTTGTTGTAAAGTAGCTGAGCAGCAACACAAAAAAGAAATCCTATAAGCAATTAGTAGTGCTGGTCAGTTCTAGTACTGGTGCACCTTCAGTGCATGCAGTTACTATCTAGTAATACTGCAGTGTATCCTTTGGTTACGCCTGTCATCTGATTCGCTGAAACTAGAACACCTTCTTGTCATCAGTGAAGGTGTTAGCCAATGTCTATCATTATGCAAAGTATAACATGTTATATAGGCTGTAACATTATGCCGGAATAAAACGTTATTCTCTTGTAGAGTAGTTAACTATAGTGTTAGTTAGCCCTGTAATGTGTTAGGTTAAATACACATCAGTGGCAACGTAGGGTTATGGTTTAGGCCAACCTCATGTTCCAAAGCTTAAAAGTCCTCCTTGCATCTTCAAACTCTCGCTCCAGGCTAGAAGTAAGATGAATTTTTATTATTTGACATGTAATAATTGTCAACCGCAAGGGGATGGATGTAAGCAATACTTTATTCAAAATAGATCCACTCGTGGCTGTGTGTAGATATTTCTGGCTAATTATAGCTGCCAGGAATTTAAACTATTACCCCTATTACGTTTAACTAGTAAATGCTAATGCTTCAATAAGTTCTGTCGTTGCGGTTCTCACTACTAGGCTATACTAGTAGGGTTAACTGAAAAAACAGTAACTGAGTTTTGCGTTTAGCTTATTTAAATTTGCTACGTATGGGGAACCTTGTAGTTTTAAGGCTGGTGGTCCCAGGACCGGTGCTTCTTCACTGTTGCTTTTCATGCTCACTACGTTGTTTAACCAACTCCAGTTTTGGTTAAAACTTTAGGTTGTTAATCTAGTGTGTAAACTAGAAATTCTTATGATTGTTACCATTGTGTTAATCTAGAGTGAAAACTTTTATTTTTCATTAAATTGAAGCCTGCAGACGTATGGTGTGGTAAATTTGTGTTCAATATTTTTTAATTTTTTGTATTGGTCAAGTTTAATGGTTAATTGCTTGCCCCAACCTGTTAATGGTTAATTACTTGTATGAACAGTTTAATGGTTAATTGACTGTCAATAATAAGTCAACGGTTAATTCCTTCTTCACTAGTTTATTGATTGCGAGTAAGTCTAGTAAATTAGCTTCGTGCTGTAAATTTGAACGCAACTTTTGAGTAAATCGTTTCTAAAATCCTAAAACTGTGCAGCAGGTCGCTTAACGTTTGTTTAGGTAAAAATTTTCTTTCAAATAAAAGGCTTTTTGTGAAAGAAATAATTTAGCTTTTGTGCAGTTTGTTAAAAATGCCTAGGCTTGGGACTCAAACTGAAAAGTCAAATGGCTTGTTTCAGGTATTTGACACGGTGCAGTATACATGGTTAACGTATATTATGCAATTT
>JAHWFP010110771.1:0-10399 GCA_023313725.1 Lithobius niger
TAAGTGTTTCAAATAAGAAGATGATATATTTAAATTTAAAACCAGTCATACCATCATTTTTTTGCCTTTTTCGCAGCAGTTCCACCCATTGTCGTACAATGTTAAAATTGAAGGCCCTTCAGGCACCTCAAGTCATGACCCCAGAGAGAGGAATTTTGTTGTGTGTGATATATACAGTGACGCTCAAGAGCAAATTTTTCCACACCCTGCTAATGAAGAATTCCAAAAATTTGGTTTCTACACTCCGCCGTAATAGACAGAACAAATGAAACTGTGACGGTAGAAAACATTAAAAAAATTCCCTTGCCGCAGACGACGAAAGCTCAGGATGAAGACAGTAGTTAGTTTAATTTACAGGACCTGAACACGTTAATTCCTGTTTCCTCTATTAAGAGTAATAAAAAGGGTTTAATTTTTTTTTCCCATCGTGACAGTGTCCCATCTTAACTATGCCTAAATAAAAATAAATTGTTCGTGAAACTTCTTTTCCCGGAATTGCGCAATAATACTTTCGTCTAGCAGAACCGCTGCGTCAAAACTTTTATCTTCGTTATTCTAAGAACTAATTTGTTTTGATATATAACTGTAAGCACCCCTCCCCTTCCTCCCCTTCCTTCGTCCTCCTTGCAAAGAAATTTCTTGAAAGTTTCATTTCATTACTGTTGGTCTCCCTTCACTCACCTGATAAGAAGGAATTAGCTAATTTTTTTTTTATTGGGGGATTAACTTTATAATTAGTTTATTCGTTTATGCTGCGAATGAAGTTCAGTATTTAATTATTCCGTACTTCGAAATCATGAATATTATTATACACCGGCCGAAAACGAATGCATCTCCATAATTTAATGAAATAATTTGTTTGTTAGGGTTCTGCGTTCTGTGGTCTGTAAGGAGCTTGGGGGGAGGGGGAGGGAGCAGAACATCATGCTACGAAACCTTTTGTGCGATTGTGGACCTACTGCACATTTTGAAAGCCGCTTGAAAATCTTGTTTCATTTAATGAAGGACTTGTTTCTACTGGTTGCCCTATAACCGTCCCATATAGCGATCACCGTAAAAACAGCGTTCCCGCTTGCCTGTTTACTGCAGACCAACGTGTACGAATCCTTAAAACACAACTTCGGTTTGCTACGTTTCAAATAAACAAATCGAGTCAAGATCCATCTGAGATGAAGCCTACGCAAACCTGCAGGAAACAATTTAGCTATCTCACGTGGCTAATTCAGTGACGTCATGACGTGCTTGCCACTGCGAATTAAAACGTGAGTACCGGTTTTAACCCATTCTCTCCCACTGTCTATTCTAACAGACGGGCAGAGAATGGAAAAAACGTAGCCCCAACGCGCAACGCGAGCTTTGTAAAGGGTTTCCCGACCAAGCTGGGCAGGAATCCATTGGTCAATAGTATTAACTCGTCACCAAGTGAATACCGGTTCGAAACCCCTGACTGACACATGTATACATTAAAAAAAATCATCCAGCTTACACCGGTAAATGGTTAATATAGGAGTGGCGAAAAAGAAGGCCCGCGGACCAGACGCCGCATGATAATATTAGCCTTGTACAACTCTTTCATTGTTGAATCATTGTTGCAACAGTGGAATTATATAATGAAGACACATTGCTGCAACAATGAAACCGTTGTCTTACCACTAGTAAGAACCACGGCTAGGCATAGAATTCCAACTTAAACGTAACAGGCATGGGTTTCTTACGTATGAGTAAGAAAACGAAGGCCTTTGGTTCTTACTTAAGTAGTAAAAATGTCATCGCTGTCCACGTTTATGTATCCCAAATCGTTTCTAAAGTATTATTAAACTATTTCACCCTTTAAATTAAATATTATTAATTTTTAAAATAAGATATAAGAATTCCAGGCACAGAACTCTAACTGACCGTTATGTAAGACAATTAAGGCGTGGGGCCCTTGTCATATCGGATTCGCAGCTAAGAATTAACAAACAATAATGAAATACATTTTTATTATGAAACTATCCGTCAAATATCAATTACGAACGATCCACATTTCGTTTAAAAGGTACTTTTCAGAGGTACAGCATGTTTCGCGTTAAAAAGATATCCGTTAAGTTTTATACCTTCATTTACACGTCGTTATTTTAATAGGTTCATTAGGAACTTCATTTTACAAAGGAAATAAGGTAAGACTTAAGTTTTCAAGCTAACCCTTTCAGCCCTGAAAACCTCAAATGACGGGACGCTATTATCGTACTCTTTGTAGGATGTACTGCTTCAGAAGCGTGATGAGTAGCAAGCAGCGCCTCTTACGGAAAAGAAAGGAACAAAAGGTTACTTTTCTAGTGGAGCAGAACATTTTGGCTACTACCACACAACGCTATAGTCTTGTGTTTGGCTAATTACCACCACGTGAAGAGAGTGTTGAAAGTTTTGGAAGCACTAATGGGATTGCTTGCCCTACTGGTCGACCCCGGGTCACCTGTACAGCGTCTTGTAACATCCGGGCATCAGGCAAGTTCTCGTTTAGCCTGGTCGTTTATTGTTGGCAGATCAAGTTTCTAGTTAGCACCTCATGAAATCCATACCCGTGCACGACTAGGTTTTTGGGTTTATTTATTTATTTTTGCTTCCACGTGGACAACGAGAGAAAAAAAAAACAGACCGATATTTTAAAGGTGCATTCCTCCCAACGCCATTTTTTCTCGATCCTCCACATCAAGTACGGCTCCAAAGTTCTATTTACTTCCCGTTAGTCAATCCTTTGCTAAAAATCCGTTTTAAATTGTGGCGTCTACGAGATTTTCTGTTGAATATTGGGAACTAATTTTGCGGCATTCTGCGATTGTATGATTCTTTGCGCGCTTACAATAACCATGACGTTTCATCTGTGTGTGTGAGTGTGTGCATGTACTAATTTTTAATCGTCTGCTAATAATTACCATGAGGTCAAAAATCTAAAAGATTAATTGCAGTAAAAATTAAAATTATTTATGCCAATAGATCGCCGAAGAAAAACTATAAGATACTAGCCTAAAACAGTATAAACGTGCGACGTTAAAAAACGCTCAAGGCCAAGTGCGATAGTAGCTGCGTTTCTCGCTCCGACGAACAGAACTGCTATCTTATTGGCCTATGTATAACTACGCAGTTTCGCGAAACGGTGCGAAGGTAACATGCCCGGATGGAGATCTGCGCGTGGCTGGTGTAGGGCACGCGGAATGTACCTTTAAGAATTACATGGAGAAGATAGGGGTGGAGTATTTTAAAGCGATTCACTGTACTCTGGCGTTTGATCTATCATATCATTGAAGTCCTCACGCCAGCAAAAACTAAAACTATTAATATTTCTGTTCCTATTCAATGTTTTTCGACCAAACTTAGCCAGGCTGTAGATAGGTATAGAAGGTATGTTTAAACTAAATTTATGCAATTCTTTGCAGGAGTAAAAGTAGGGAGCCACACGTAAACTTCAAAACTGTTCACTTGTTGTTGTTGTTCTTGTTCTGCCACCGTTTCAGAAAAAAACTACTTCACCGACCTAAAATCTGAAACATGATCTAAACCGGACATTTTTTTCTCCTTCATCCTCAAAGGGACCACTTTTTTAATCGGTCGAACCGTTCCGGAGTTACGGGATCCTTAACCGTCAGATTTATTGTTTTACATTTTTAAAAATAAATTTCTATTGAGCCTTAAGCCAACCGAAGCAATTTCATGCTTGTGTGGCTGAACCGGCTCAGTTTGATCTTTACCAGACTTTTTGAGAAGAAGAAATACCTGGTTAAGGGAGGAGCAAAGCCGGAGATTTGAACCGGGAAACCTAATTGTTTTAAGCATTGTAATTACGGAACAATGCCAATCAGCAAACGCCAGCAGCAAGGCGTACACTAAATAATAAAGAAATCACACAAAAACCCCATCCGGGTAAAGAGACCCATCAAGTTTTTGCCATAGAAAGTAGTGATATCAGAGCCAAAATGGTGCCTGCCACCAAGTTTGTGGTCCGAACCGTGATCACTCAAGCTTAACTGACAATGTTGGTGAGCCACTAATTAATCAGCCGCATTTAATTGAAGAATCGCAAAGAGGAAGCCAAAAAGGTACACGGTTTACAAACAAAAACGTGAAGTGCGCCGTACATTAGTTATACGATCGAACTTTCACGGATATGATTTTTAATTTAAATACTCAAATGCACAATTCGGAAAACTGCATCTGTTTAAGTGCTGTTGTGCTTTAAGAATATTTCTAAATTAAACTTGTTAAAATTAAAAATCATTTTTTTTTTCCGTGTAAAATTTTAACAAGTACGAAACTTCAATCATATTACCCTTTTTTTTTAAGGCACACTTGACGGTTTTGTTTGTAATCACGTTATTCTCTAGATTTTCATCAAAGCTAGTATCACACTGTAAATTATTGTCGTTGCGAACGTGTATACCCTCGATCCGCACATTCGTTGTGACTACGTGAACGAGTAGGTTGAAACGAACCCTCAAAAACTGCGACATGGTTTAATTTAAACTGTAAAATGGTCAGTTAAATATATCCGGTTATACGCAAACTTAAAAAACAGAAAACAAAAGTAAATACTAGAAATGAAACTTTAAAAAATTTAAAATAAAAACAATTAAAAGTAAAAAAAAAAAAGACTTCCGGTTACATTTCCGGTTACACGCAAACGTTTAAAAACAGAAAACAAAATTAAATGTTACAAATAAAACTTTAAAAAATTGAAAACAAAAACAATTAAAAGTAAACAAATAAACTTTTAATTATAAAATAAACTAACAAATAAAAAAAATTAAAAATTAAAATTTGAAAAAAAATTAAAAATTGAAGAGTTAAAAATTGAATAGGTCTACAATGATTAAAAAATGCAAAATTTAGAGTTTGGCCAAAACCTACAAAATTATAAAATTTAAAACCAATAAACATGAAAATTCTAAATATTTAGACTACATGAGGTATTTTGATCTTATAAATCCATTCATTTCAAATCTTATAAATTCCTTCAGAACAGCCAGTACTGAAAATAAAAATCCGACTAATGTTCAGAATGAAATCAACATCAAAACTTTCTTGGATCTTCAAACCAACGGATATAGCCTACTAATTGAGCTGCGATCACATGAAAATTAGGGTTTTTTTTTAATTCCTCGTCAGATGGATGTATTTGCGCAGTAAAAATCTTCGCCGAGATGGGTTCTGCTCCCGTCATACGGTAGAGCCTCAACACTGTCCAACATCCCTCGTTCCTAATTAATTGTGGTCCAAGAAATGTTTATTTGATGTTCCTGAACGGACTTTCATTACAGACGATCTGCACGCCAAAACGGTGGCCTATAACAATAAGTTCACCATGAACTTCGAGGCGTCTAAACTACTTATAGTGTCCACGGCCTATCTTGAGTTCGCCACAGAACGAACACAGATAATGGATTGTACGTTTTTGGTCGCAGAGCGCCTTGTTGGTATCCAATATGGTAACGAAAACAGTGGCGGCCGGCGATTAAAACTACCTCCTCCAGGAAGACGTAGCCGCTCAAAAAATACCGCAGGACTCAAGATACGCCGCGCAGACAATACACTTACACTTAAGTGGATTTCTGGAATATGCATGTTAGTATCATGAATTTGATGTGAGGGGTAAGTATATAATACGGCCATATGAAGCTAAGTAAATAACTGTGAGGGATGAATGTTTGATAATGATGTAAAATATTGATGTAGTACGTAATTAAGATAACTGAATGTTTGATATTTACGTCCAATATTAATGTAGACGTAAAATTAGTGTTAAACTGACGGTGAAGTTGTTGTTAGCACAAACAAGTACGTATGGGTAGTACAGGCAAGTACTTCGTGCTACTCATTATTTAAATTTAAAAAAAAAATTATGACAACCAATCCAAATGAAGGAAAAGAAAATAGGATGAAATGAAGCAAGCAGGGTTTCATTAAACTGTAAATTGGTCAGTTAAATACTTCCGGCTAGACGCAAAAGTTTAAAATCCGAAAACAAAATTAAAAATTAGAAATAAACTCTAAAAAAAATAATATTAAAAATAATTAAAAGTAAAAAAATCAATAAACTTTTAAAATAAAAAAAATAAAAATTTACAAAGAAACAAAAAAATTAAAATTATTAAAATTTCAAAAAAAAATATAAGCTGGAGAGTTAAAAATTGCAAACGTAAAGATAAAAAAATATAAAATTTTAAGTTTGGCCAAAAATTGCTTAATTATAAAATTTATAACCAAAAAACTAGAAAATTCGAAATTTTTAAACTATACATGAGGTATTTTGATCTTATAAATCCATTCATTTCGGACCGGTGAACAGCTATTACTGAAAATAAAAATCCGTGCTGTAAATACGGCGAGCACGTTTAGTTTTTATACGGTACGTAGCCGTGAAAAAAACGCCGAGCGGTAAGCAATTATTATGAAGGTATAACGCTGATCACGTAGTAACAATGAGGAACAAACTAAATATTATGACCTACAGTATCAACGGAAAACTATGGGCTATCAAACTCTGTTTGGCTGTTGTTGTTGTGTTGCTTTTAGGGAGAACGAACTCAAACTAGGTTATCTGCCCCATGAAACAGTAGCCAATGCAGCAACTAAAGCGTGCGCGGCCTATCTTGAGTTCGCCGCAGAACGAACACAGATAATCGATTGTACGTTTTTAGCAGCAGAGTGCCTTGTTGATATCCAAGATGGTTACAAAAACAATGGCGGCCGTCAGTTAAATCCGCCCCCTCCAGGAAGACGTAGTCGCTCGTAAAATACTTCCAGGACTACGCCGCTCACACAACAACTAGGCAGTATGACAACGTGACTTTCTACTGGCCGGCATACGTTCCGCCGGAAACTGTTAGTTCAATGGCAAGGACGCTGCACTGGAAAGGAAAGCTGGGGACACACTAACAAGCGTATACCGTTAGGGCGCGTTTATGCAACGAGCCCTTCTCGCTCGCTGAACGCTATTTGCTAGTCAACCCGTTATTTGTTTACGATTAGTTTCCAGTTTCTACTAGATGAGTGCGGCAATACAATAATAAATAAATTTAATGTATTATAAATAACAACGAGCATAAAGAACCAACGTGCCACACTAAGGACTGCTACACCGTTGTTGTCATTTCACACTATTTCCAAAATTTCCTATTCTCGTATAAAGAACAACTTCTGGCAGTGATCAGACGACGGTAGAATAAATAGCTGTTCCACATTATGTTTGCAGGAAACTGACTTATGACGCTGACTTATGACTTATGAGCTATGAGTGCAAAAAAACACGCAAATAGCCCACTCGTTGACTCCAATAGGGCAGTGACACAACGTAGTACTATTGTGTGTAACTCTATGTTGGAGCCTTAATGGATTAGCTGCAAGGGGCACTGCAGAGAGAAACAGAAGGGCGTCATACTGAAGCCGATGCTGTTAAGAGTGATTTCTTAGACCTAAAACGCGCGATTTTTGTTGTTGGAGAAAACAACGTAATTTTAAGCCTAAGAAATCCGCTCTTCCGTTGTTTTTCCCTCCATTTTTATGTGGTGCACCTTGTAGTTATGCCCTCCAAAACCCATACTGGTGCCAATATGGCGGCAAATGTCACTGCTCTATACTAACTGTGTAGGTCTACAAATGTGATATTTACATGTTTTATTTTCACTCGTAGTGCAAGGAAACGTAGTGTCATGCAGTCAGTTTCCTGCAGACATAATGTGAAACAAACTATAGCAGCGAGAATTCAAAATCCAACACGGAGTGCATTTCGGGGTTATCCAATCGAAAACAAACCATCGAATGCTGGCATGCAGAAATCAGTCAACCGTTTTGTACTGCAGTAAAAATTGCTTTTTTGTTGTCATAAATCGGTGCTGCCATGGTTGCTACGCATAGACCACTCGAAAGCCATATGCTCCGGTAAAGGCGAGAAGCAGCCAGCAGGTTTGGTATTAACCAAGTAAACGCTGGTGAGCGAGAAAATTGTCGTTGCATAAACGCGTCCTTAGGTCGCGTTTAGGCAACGACTTGCCTTTGCAATCTCGCAGCTAGAATTTAATCGCGAAGTCAAAGATGTCCTTGCCGTGGTAACAACGCTACCGGGATTAGCTAAATCCGAGATAATTTGAGTAAATGCTTGCAGTCGCTTAATCCGTTAACCTGTAACAATCTCCCCTGTCGCATCGAACTCACATTACTCACTGTTTTCGTTGTCAATCGGCAGAGCTAAAAACCGTCGCCATGTTGGAATTTCAGATGATTTCTAGCTTCTAGCTGAGAGAATGCAAAGGCGAATCATTGCGTAAACGCGCCCTTATACAATAGATAGCTACGTGTATGTCAGGTTTCAAGTGGCGCTATATAGTGCTAACATGATGTCACCGTCCTTACAGCGTTTCCTTCTTCCCTTATCTCCTCTCGCTTCGATTCCTGCGTAATTGGTCGAATTCATATCCGGTATTGATGAGGCCTTGGGGCTAACGAAGATCCCAGTCAGCTCCATTAGCTTGGCAAGCAAAAGCCGGCAAAAGGACTAAGAACAGCTCTCGCTAACCCTAACCCCACCATTCCCTTTTCCCCAAATGCCGTATTTGCGTTTGCAGTCAGGCAGAAGAAGGGCATATGAAACTTAGATTCACTATTTCCCTCTCCCTTTTTTTTGGCTTAAGCCCGAATTTGTTCGCTTTTACGCAAGGGAAGAGAAATTGACGAATTAACGTCCTTTTCAACTGCTAAGGTTATCTCGTGCGAAGAGAGACAATTTTGCTAGGAAAAACGTACGAAAGAGATCGTTTCCCTACCTATACACTTCATCTATGCATGGGTAAACAAAATGCAAATCGCGAGCCAAGCTACGCAGTGGGAAAAATGGTGCCTAGACTAGGAAGAAAGGACTACGAGTAGATCATTACATTACAAGGCCTCAACTCCAACCCAATGCTGGTTATTGTTGGAAAAATGACCGTCAATCGAATGCAGTGTGGTTAATGGTTTGGCAAATAATTAGCGTCATCGTGTTGCATATGTCGTGCCTTCTTCATGTCCACTCCACCAACAAATCCATCATCTCTGCTGCCGGTTGAGTCTAATCACTCCACAAAACGTCGCGTCGAAACTGTGACCTATATACACTGTTGAGTTTGCCGAGTTCTTATCGTAGTTTTGGAATGCGCTGATTGTAAACCAGGATAGGGCCCAATCATCATGTTGGATACCGTACGTCGCGTCTAGCTTGCGTCTGCACTATAAATCCATTAAATTCATCGGTAGATACTTTTGGAACGCTCGCTCTGTTGAGTTTACTGAGTTCTGATTGCACTTTTAACAGGTATTAGGGCAGCCCCCGTATATGGTCAATTTTATAAAGCACTGTTGTGCTTTTCCGTTTGCATGAACATTTAGTGACACTTAGGACAGCTCCCCTCTTCCAACCGTATTTTGCCGATTAAAAGCATTGTTGTGATGTCCCGTTTGTATGAAAATAGTGACGTTACTGCCTCTGCCGATCAATATAACTAAGATCGTAATATTTGTTTAGTTTGTTTGTATGTCCGCAGTGGGAATATTTGTTTGAAAACACAGTTCGAACAATTCTTTATACAGACAATTCTAATGAAAGACACACAAGCAAATAAAAGAATTAAGATTTTATCGAGATTCCCAATAATGACTTCAATAGAATAAAGATTATCGAGATTTCCACTGCGTCCACACAACCAAACAAAACAAATATTACGATCGAGGTTATACAGCTTGATTGTAAACCAGAGTAGGGCTGAGGCACGAGTTACAAAACGAGTTCACTACAAACAAAATACTTTGATTGATACAAACTAAGTACGGCTCGACTAAAGCTCAAAGCAACCAAAGCAATGCCATCAGACTTGTGTTAAAGGCCGTAAACAATGGACACTCTTCAGGGAAATTTGCAGCAGTCTTTCCTCAGCGTTGTAGAGGAAAGCTTAACTTGCTTGTAGGCTTAGCTTGCTTGCCTGTTGCTGCTATCACGTGTGTAATGGCTACCAATTGTACACCTTGCCTGTAAAAAGTGCACCTTGTTTGTATACATGCCTGTATTTTAATAAAATCAATTGCTAAAGCATCTTACCTTCAGTGTCACTAGTCATGATCTAGCTGCTAGTGTTGATTGTTCTTATTTTGCCATTAAGGCCCTTCACTTCTTTATTCAATTGTAATGGATTGGCATACATTACAATGGCGACAAGGATAGGATCCATAACCGTTAAAGCCCTCAGCTAAATGTTACGTTAACTTAAATTGTTGGTAATTAATTAACAAGCTTTGAGCTTACATTTTTCGTGGAGGTGGAAGGAAACCTTGGAGAATACCATTTAACTCCAGTATCACATGCCTGGGCCAAGGATTCCCATCTACTTTCACGGAC
>JAHWFP010110772.1:0-17457 GCA_023313725.1 Lithobius niger
TCCCCGGAGAAACTACTTTAGTTTATTCCACGTGAAGATTTCGATGAAGAACGTTAGGAAGCATAGGCCGCTCCTAGAAGCACTCTGTAAACTTAGCATTCCACAACGCAAGAATTTGTTGCGGCACGCTGACAAGTCTCAAGTCAACTGTATTTCGGAAATTGCCTTAAACTTATTGAATAATAAGCTCAAAGTCTCGCCTTCGACGCGTTGTAAATTGAAGAAATATAAGAAACAAATTCGACTTTTGGGGAATCGTCGAGCTTCGCTCAAATCCAGAAAGAGTGTTTTAGTACAAAGAGGTGGATTTTTACCCTGGCTCATTCCTACAGCCTTATCGGCTCTCGGGGGTTTATTAGGCCTGGGTAAACAATGAGTTCGTTACTTAATAGAATGTATTTAGTCCCTGAGGACGCTTATAAAAATTATACCCCAACAACACCAACAACAGCGTCCGCCGCTGCCGCCACTCAGCCGCACGGATTCCTTTACTTGCCGGAAGGAGGGTTATACACTAAATTAACCGAAATTCAAGCTCGTATAGATGCCCTTTTAAAAACCGAACACTTACCTTTGGATTTTAAAGCAAAATATATCGGGCAGCTCGAGAGGGAAAGAGATCAATTTATCGATCAGTTTAGATTGTCGGCAGCGGTTGTTCCTACTACACCAGCTCCCACTAAAAAACATTCGCTTCTTCCGCCAAATTCCCCCGGTCCGCCCACATTGTCCTTAGCAGGCAGCCCTCCCAAAAAGGAAGAAAAAAGGACTAAGGAATATATCGTTGATAGAGAGCGAACTAGCCTACCTCGCGCCGCTAAGCAACGAACTAGTAGACGTAAGAAACAAAGCGATCCTGACTGGGATATTTTCCAGTAAAAAAAAAAAAATGGACGCATATTTAACTAAATTGTATCACGACAGCTTAGGGGAAGCCACTAGTTTCGCCTCGGCGACCAAATTACATTCTCGGGCTAAGCGGGACGGTAAAAAATATACTTTAGCCGCTATTAAAGACTGGCTTTTACGTCAGGATGCATACACCATAACCAAACCGACCAGGTATAAATTTAAAAGAAATAAAACTATAGTGGGTGGGTTGGGGAGTTTCCTACAATGTGACTTAAGTGACTTGATATCTCTAAGACAGCATAACAAACCATACAGGTACATTTTAACTTGTTTGGACGGCTTGAGCCGTAAAGCCTGGGTTGAAGTATTGCGTACTAAAACAGGCCGAGAAATGGTCGAGGCGTTTAAGAAAATATTTAAACGTATAGGCTATAAAGTAATGAACGCTAGCAGCGACAAAGGGAGTGAATTTTTTGCGAAAGAGGTTCAGGATTATTTTAAAGAAAAAGACGTTCATTTTTTTACTACCGAAAATGAAGATATAAAAAATAGTAACGTTGAAAGGTGGCAAAGAGAATTAAAATCTAGATTACATCGGTTTTTTTTATCTAAAGGTACTTACGAATACGTGCCGGTCATTCAAAAAATTGTAGATTCTTACAACAAAACTCGCCATTCGGCCACTGGCATGCCACCTGATAACGTCAATTTTCAAAATCATACGCGGTTGTGGCGTAAATTGTTCGGTGACGATTTAAAGCAGCTAGGCCATGCTTTGACTAAACGTAAAAATATTAAAATTCCTTTAAAAATAGGTGATAAAGTTCGCATCGCTATATCAAAAGGGAAATTTGATAAAGCTTACAGGGGCTTGTGGTCGAGGGAAATATTTTTCGTAACTAAAGTTTTGGTTCCTCGCGGCAATTTAGGTCAAGTTACTGTCAGGCTTAAAGATTATAACGGGGAAGAAATTAAAGGTCGCTTTTATTTATTCGAAGTAGGTAAAGTGCTTAAAAAGGACGGGGAGGACTACCATCGCGTAGACAAGGTGCTGAGAAGCAAAGGTGTCGGACGCAACAAAAAGTATCTAGTATCTTTCGAAGGTTACGATAAAACCCATAACCGTTGGATCCCGGCTAAAGACTTAAAAAAACTATAAAAACAAAATGGAGGGCGATAGTTTCTACATGACTTTACCAGCCAATGCTAGCCTGGATCTTTTTCCTACAAATTCACTTAACGATTACACTACGAAATTAGCTCAAAGAATAAGTCTTTCTGGTAGTGGCTGGGAGGTCGGACTGGCCGAATTTCAATACTCGAGGAACTGGGCTAACGTGGCATCAGATAGTGGAATGACTCTAAAATGTGGAACCCGTACTTACGTTAAATTCCCTAGATATAATTACCAAGAATTCGATATACCGGAATCTGCTAAACTCGCGATTCTTAATCAACATAAAGCGGTGGGGGGGGAAACCACATTGACCGTGGAACCGGAATTGGATCTAGTTTTCAATAAAGATTTTGTGTTTTTCACTTACCAAATGGATAAGGTTTTGACTTTTTTAAATACGACTATCGAAAATCAGTTGGGAATGCCTTCCATTACTTTCAGTTACAATCAAGTAGGTAAACGCGTTGAAATTGACCATAAACTACCTCCAGATGCTAAGTTGTGTTTGTCTTATAGTCTCGCTAGGTTTTTAGGCTGGGATAGGTCGGATAGGTTGTTGAGAGAGAGTTATTACGACGATGTAAAAGCTCATACTAGGGCCACGACTGAAAGTATTCTGCAGCAATTTAATGACGGGAGTTGGTTCGTGTCCTACGTCACTTTTGTATCTACCATCAACGTTCCTTTAACTCCTGGTTACTATAAAACGGGACACGAATTGGCGAATGCTTTAAACAAGGCCATGAAAGAAAGAGTGCGCGCTGTTAAATATCCTAAGTTCGAATACGGGGAAGTCGGAGATGTAATGTCTATACGTTTCCCCTCCATCCTTTTATCGGCTGATAAAGAGACTACTCCTCTGGAAGTATTGAGTATGAGCATTAACAAGGTTTTGGCGAGTAGAATAGGCTTTAGAGCCGATCATTTTTTTCATAGAGCAGTTGCATCAACTATAAAACTTAACTTGATCGGGGGGTTCGATTCTTTTTATATTTACAGCGACATAGTGGCGGAGACCCTAGTTGGTGACGTTCTGGCGCCTTTATTAAGAGTTGTAAGAATCGGAGAAGGCGATATGACGAATGTAATATTTACTAAACCTTACTACAAACCAGTCGCTCGTCTTAATTTCGAGACCCTTAGAGTCTATATAATGTCAGACATGGGGGTGGCCATTCCATTTAACTCGGGAGAAGTTAGCCTGACACTACACTTTAAGCGACGTCCTTAAAAAAAAAAAACCATGCGAGCCCCTTACTCCGGATTAGATCCTCGCGTATGCGTGCAACACTATTGCCCTGTCCAGAGAGGGGGAGCCCCTTATTTTGCGGGGGGAAGAATACAGAGAGGGGGGGGGCGGGTTCGGGGATTTCTTGAGCGGTATCTTTCGGTCGGCCGTCCCTTTTCTTAAAAGAGGTTTAATGGGGATAGGACGTTATGCGCTAAGATCTGGGGGAAGGATGCTGGATGACGTAGAGTCTGGACAATCTGTTAAGGAAGCTGCTCGGACGAGATGGAGGGCGGCTAAACACGATGCCGTGGCCACTGCTACAGGTGGGCAAGTGGGAACCGGTCGCAAGAGGAAGAAGAAGCGTTGTCAATCAGGAGGTGGGAAGAGAAAACTAAGACGCCTACAGGCTTCCAAAAAACGAAGAAGCAAGCCTAGAAGAAAGGCGGACTTTTTCGGTTAAATGAGCAACAGAAAAGTATATAACCGCATACTGTACTACGGCGTCTTTCATTCCACATCATCATGTCATTGAAACCAGACAGAGATTCAGCGCCCTGCACCAAGGAAGAACTTGAGCTCTTTACGACACCTCCCGTCCAGGTGACCGTAAATGATGACACTCTAGTCGAGTATCATCCTTTAGCCACATTAAGTGACGGTGCTCCTATCGAATTCGTGGTTCCTGGAGCTGCCGACTGTCTCTTGGACTTGAGTCAGTCGTTTTTACACATCCAGTGCAAAATAGTTAAAGGTGTAGCGACGACTATAACAGACACCGAGAAAATTGGTCCTGTAAATCTACTTTTACATTCCCTTTTTTCGCAATGCGATTGTACATTAAATGGAAAACAAGTGTCTAATAGCGACAATGGGTACGCATTTCGTTCTTATTTAGAGACTTTATTGACTCATGGCACCGATGCTAAAGCCGGTCACCTCTCCAGTCAATTGTGGGAAGCCGATACTGCCGGTAGCTTCGATAGTGGTAATCCTGGTGGAAGTAACGTTGGTCTTAAAGCACGCACCAAACGTGTCAAGACTAGTAAAGTTATAGACCTGTACGGTCGCCCTCACTGCGACCTATTTCAGCAAGACAGACTTTTGTTAAACAATGTCGATCTCCGTCTCAAATTAACTCGTAGTAAAGATGCATTCTGTTTAATGAGCGCCGAGACCAACCCGAGCTACCGCGTGAACATCACTAAGGCAGCCTTGTTCGTCCGCCGAGTCACACCATCGCCGGCAGTGTTGGTGGGGTTCACCCAGGCCTTAAAAGACGGTTCCGCAAAGTACCCAGTCCGCCGTGTTGAAATTAAAACTTTTACTGTACCTCAAGGTAGTCTACAAGGCAATCTCGATAATGCCGTCCTGGGAAACATGCCTTCGTTTTGTCTTCTCGGCCTGGTTTCGAATAGTGCATACAACGGTAGCTATACTAAAAATCCTTACAACTTTGCCAACTACAACGTTAATTATCTCGCTTTGCAGGCCGATGGAAAAACTATTCCTTCTATTCCCTATAAACCAGACTATGACAATTCTTTATACGTGCGAAATTATTACTCACTTTTTCAAGATACCAACAAACTGGTTTCGGGCTCGCCTCCACCCATCGCGTATGGTGATTACCCGGAAGGCAATGCGCTGTACGCCTTTGACTTGACTTCCGATAAAAGCCAAGGAGAGTGCCATTACAACCTCATTCGTCAAGGATCTCTTCGTATCGACATTAGTTTCAAAGAAGCCCTTACGGAAACTATAAATTTAGTACTTTACATGGTGCATCAATCCGTACTCGAAATCGATCAATCTAGAAACATTCTATATGAACACTAAAAAACAATGCAAACGGATCAATTGCGCGCTGCAGCTAGCAGTCACAAGAAGCTAGGGCCTTTATTCGGTGACGTGTACGCTTCCGATCAGCTACCTAGAACAGCCACCCATTCGGCGTACATCGTTAATTTGGACCCCTCTTCCAAACCAGGTAGTCACTGGATCGGCATCTATTTCGACCACCTCAAAGCGTCCGTTGACTATTTTGACAGCTATGGTCTGAAGCCTACTAACGTACACATCCTACGTTTCCTCGGTAGGAATTCTACCTTTAAGAATTATAATCTACACACCTACCAAGGACCTTGTAGTACGGTATGCGGCCAATACTGCCTTTATTTTCTATATCATAAAGCCAATGGTCTCCCCATGACTCGTATCCAACAACATTTCCATCCTATGACGAAGGATTTTAACGACCGCCGTGTCGTTCGCTTCGTCAAAAGACACTTTAAATTCATTACACCTTCCGAAAATAAAGACTGCTTTCAATGCTGTAAGCCGTTGTTATGATCGACTGTGGGGGGAAAATGAGACTGACGTTGCTGTTGGTGTTTTTTTTTTTTCCTAGGGGTCTTAAACCCTCTTAAATAATGTACGGGTCTTAAACCTTTTTTTAAATTTTTTTTATTATATAAATGTTTCACTACAGGGTCCTAAACCCTCTTCAATCATGTTGTGAATTTTTTTTGTATTATATACCTATTTTGATGAGGAGGTCTTAAACTTCCTTCAATGTACATAGTGTGGGATTTTTTTTATTATATAAATGTTTTGCTAAAGAGATCTTAAATCTCCTTCATTGTACATGGTGGTGGGTTTTTTTTTATTATATAAATGTAAAGAGATCTTAAATCTCCTTCATTGTACATGGTGTGGGTTTTTTTTTTATTATATAAATGTTTTGCTAAAAGAGATCTTAAATCTTCTTAAAAATGTAGGTTTTTACTTAATAAATTTTTCCCTCGCAAGGGGGGAAATTTGTGTTTGCGTAGCTTCGTGTCCGACTTTACTTATTTTGTTTATTGTCCATACTTGTTCTTTTTTTCGGCCATATCTTTTATTAACGTCTACGATAAACACCTAGTTTTCTACTGGAAACCTAGGCGACGAACTTAACGTTGGTTTCGACTACGCGGCATCATGCAATTAGAACCAACGAAACACCGTTGGGCCACTCGGACGACTAGCGTTTGAGAATTCCAAATTCGGGTGATGAACACGATACGTCAACGGATACCTTTTTTAATTTTAGTTTTTTTTAACTTCGTCACATTTAATTTTTTGTTTTTTTTTGCCAACACATTCCCTTACGTATCGCAGCGGATTACGGGCCTCCTGGTGGTATCGCCCGGGTGTTGTCTGGAAGAGCGCCATCGAAGGGAGCCGTATTACACAAACCCTACAAACAACGTGTATTATGACTCGCTGCAATGACGCCTCCTTCCACATGATAGCTAGACCGTATGCGCGCAATATGGCCTTTTGCGATATCACTTCTTTACATGTCTCACTTCTTGTTTGTATTACATCTTATAAACTACAGGTGGGACTTTTGCTTTTTATAATACCTAGCTTCTGATTTTTTTACGGGTATAGAGGCTTATCCCCTTCGCTGGACGCTCCCGGGGATTCGTTACTAGCCGTCAGTTTCCCCTTCAGGAAACTGCCGGTGGATTGTTGGGTTTTTAACTACCTAGCTGTTATCACTCCGCTCCCTCAGCCTTGTCCACGTTCTTAAATTCTCAGTCTGCACTACGTTCCGCTTATCGAATTGAAGGCACTACTTCGGCTTATATCACTTCGTTATAGCCTATATGATTTGCGAAGGTGAGCTTTTTAGGCTCCCTCAGTCTCCGCCTGACGTCGCTTCATTTTGTATTTCTACCGTGTCTAATCTCGTGGTTTGTTTTTTTGTTTCAGTCCCACCATACCCTACACACAACTACCCCCGACTAGATGAAGGCCATCAGGTGGTATTATACGTACACCGTTATTGTTTCGCTTTCAAACACCTATTTTTTTTTTTACAGGCAGAAATATAAAAGGTTTCATGCTCAATCCTCATGCTTAAGGTAACCCTCAATACGTGTGGCTTCTGACTATGCTTTATATTCTAGTATTTTTCGGTAATTCTGGTTTCTTACCTTTTTACAGCTTCCAGACCGACTTGAAGGAGCTGCCTTGAAGAGGAAACCATACTTACACTCAATCCAACTTGAAGGACAACGTGGGCATCCTCATACTTAAGGTAACCTTCAACACATGTGACTTCTGACTATGTTTTTATATTCCAGTATTTTTCGGTAATTCCAATTTCTTACCTTTTTACAGCTTTCAGCCCACCTTGAAGAAGATCCCTGGCTCGAAGATCTGACTGTCTCAGGCTTTTTTTGCTGTTATTTCACAACTGTACTATGCATGTACCTCTAAACGATTTTTAATAAAAAAAAAGTGTATCTCCTGCCTATCACTTTTACCTATGCATGCACGCAAACAGGGGGAGTCTTTTCAACTGGTAACAATTATTATCCCGGGCGGGCGACGCGTAGATGCGGCAGGGATATCGGGCGGGTATCTAACGTTCAAGGGAGGGAAAATGTTGATCCTAGGTGCACGTGGACCGACCAATAGACCCTAGATGCACGCTCCACCCCTCCCACGGATTTAAATGTGATACCCAAAAAGCATGGGGCTCTGTTAGGCTGTAACACTATACTAGACCCCCGGGTGATAAGAACTACTGACGTCACCAACAACCGACCAATGACTGGCAACTTGATCAATTTTATTCTACGGACCACTGACGTAGGCACTGATCTCGTACGTACGAACTGGATAACAAAGTTATATAGTCTAAGGCCGGCATGCGCGAAATCAACGTAGGCTTGGGCTACTTGTTTGGACAATTTTCATGACTTTACTGCGTAGTACTTTTTACGGGAGGGTGGGGAAAGGAGAAATATTTAAAACAACTTCTACTGTATGACATTTGTTTTTTTGTTGTTAAGGGAGGGGAGGGGGAATCAAATTCATAAACTACTTTTGGGCAATGACTGTGCTATCTCGATATTTCACCCTCATCAGTCGTGCGATTTGGCAACGTGGCAGTCAGATAAATGAAATGTGCCAAATGCCGAGACTAAACGGTCTGGAGGCCTCCCGTATCATAAAACTGCCAAACGATGCTGGATTTTTTAATGTTGATTCTGTTCACTAGTGTTCTAATTAAACTTACAGTTTAAAATGAAACCGATTGAAGAATCGTAGTGGGCTCGTCTTTAATTGAGAGGTGTGCGCCGCCATGCCATCCAACATAGTTGATCAAAACATGTATGGGAGTGGGGGCATTGAGGCAAAAAACTAGAAATGCAGGTGACCACTGTTTTTATTAATGCATGTATACGTGTAATGGAACCGCGGCCAAGAAATCATTTGGATGTTTGGATTGTATTCTTAGGAGGGGTATTATTCACTCGTGTTAGACAATTAGTAGCCATATCGAGCGCTGTGTTCGCAAGGGAAAACTAATCGACTCTCACTATAATTGGTTAAATCAGGTTTATTAGGAACCGTATCGGGTTTTCAGCACTATTTTCATCGCTTTAAAAATTAAGCTGATGGTTTGGATCGGCTTTCGGTAGACTTGCTCGGTCTACAAACGTATTTCTCCATTGTCAGGAGACAGATGTACGGTTTCCAGCACTGTATTTAAAATCTAAAGAGTTATTTGCTCACCAATTTTCATTGTTTTCAAAATTAAGCCGACGTTTTGGCCTCGTTTTCGTTAGAACTGCGGTAGAACCTCTTGGCTTTCGTTATTTCACCTATTTCACTGTCTTCAATATTTAGGCTGAAGTTTAGGTTTGGCTCTCGTTAGAACTAGGGTAGGCTCGCTGTAAGTTTAAACCCTATTTCTCTATATAATAAGGAGCCAGAGATATACAAGTTTAGTAGTTAAGACTAGGTCGAAAACTGCCACCACGGTGGGTAGTTACATTTACTGTAATCAAGAGTTATTTTAATAAAAATATTCAACATTAAACTACCCTAGTACTCAAAGCAACTTCGAGAAGTCTAACTACGTTTTCAACGCTTTGTTTAATAAACAACAGTGAGTTCGTTTAAACCTTTACAAGTTATTTACAAGTATCGTTTCAGCTTTTACAAAAGATACTCTTGTTGAGTTTACATTTTGATTAGAAATGAACGGGTGTTCACAAAGAGCTCTGATCACATAAGTCTCGCACTGAATATAGAATAGTCAAAAAGTTAACAAGTAAAAGAACGTGCTTTTTCAAGTAAGCAAATTTCAAATAATAATTACCTCAATTATATGCTTTAGGAAAGTTAAAGAAAGCCACGTTTCAATAACAACTACAGAATGATTAAATGAATCAATTAAGTTAACATTGCAGTTAAAATAATAAAGTCGAGATTTTAGGAAGAACACAAAAACACAAAAACTTTTGGGGAGACTAAGAACCAAAGTGGCGAAACTTATGTCCCCATAATGTTACAAAAAAACCAATAGATTTTAACTTTAAACTAAAAACTTAGAATTATAGGCCTAAATAATCACTTTCAAAGTTAATCAAGTTCTAGCTACTACCTTACTGCCCGGCATGGCAACGTGCTGCATTGGAAGACATCTCAACCTCCGGTCGAACATAGCGACTGTTTGGCTTTGTGTCTGAGCTATCGATTAATTTTTTGCGGGCTCATGAGGGAGCTACCCAGACTACGGCTCTCTGGATTGGCTTAGAGCCTACCCGATGCTGAATGCAGGACGATGATTGGTCGAAGGAAGTGGCCGCGTCGGTTTGGTGCTAAAAGTGAAGGAGTATAGTCACCATAGAGCCGCGTTTTTATCATTAACAATCAATTTTTAACAATCGGATGTCTACAATTGGATGATCTACTGTTACTTGGCGGCGACACACCGTGTGTCTAGATCATATCAAAAACCAAAACTGGTGAAAGGGGCCGCCAAATTCGGAATGGTTCGGCCCTTCAAAGGAGTGATATCAACACACCAAAACATTCGCCAAGTTAATTGCACCGCTTAATAATTCGAAGGTTAAATGAAAACTAGAACATTGCTACTTTCGGTAGCAATGTTCCAGTTTTCGTTTAACGTCCAAAGTATTATTCGGTGCGATTAAGTTGGCGAATGTTTTGGTGTGTTGATATCACTCCTTTGAAGGGCCGAACCATTCGGAACTTGGCGGCCCCTTTTACCAGTTTTGGTTTTTGTTATGATATCACTCCTTTTTTTTTTAATTGTGTATTGGCTAAACTCCACTACCGTACAGATGTGTACTATAAAGTGCCACGTCAACAAGAAATTGGTTTTCAACAATTTGCTACTACCTTTTGCCTATACGCCGAACCATTCTCAACTTATTCACGTCTTTATGGGTTTTTGGTTAGATTTTAATTTTGTTGTGATTTGTTTTACTTAGTTAGTTTTGGTGTGTTGATATTACTCCTTTGAAGGGCCGAACCACTCTCAACTTAGTGACCTCTTTACCAGTTTTTGGTTTTGTTTATTTTGCTTTGTTTTTACAGTTGGTTTATTTTTCGTGAATTGTACGTGAATACAATTTCTTTGCAACGTTGTTTAGATTTATCGTGATGCACTAGTGTGTGTCTAGGCACGTCCGTCAGTATCCACGTTCTCATTGTCCGAACTTTGTCCGTCCAATGAGAGACGATGCCGACAATACTTACAATGGTTATAACAATATTTTCGTACTTACGCGCCCTCCCACGCCATCCCTGTTTCCCCAGGCTCCAAACCATAAAAGTTATGCAGTTCGTATTGTACTGCACCCATTCGTCGAATTTCATAGCTGGAAGCCTCCCCGTCATCTCGGTATCGATGAATAATCACCCTATGGGATTTAAAATGGGGATGAGCGAATTAACACATTTACAACGTTATTGAGGGTCAGATTTCTCAGTGAAAGCAGCTTAGCTGGCATTCCTACACGAGTTAATTTTTGTCAGGTGGGTCATTGCTCTTGATTTCCACACAATTTAAGCTTTTGTACCGCATTATTATTTTTCCTTAAGTACCTGAAATGTGCCCAACTATGCTTCAAGATATAAGACACTGACGCTATGGCGACGCGCTACCTTGGTTTACAACCTCGACTATTGGACTGATGTGATGTTTGTTGTGATTTGCCTAACTTGGCGTGACACACTAGCGTGTTTCTAGATAGAGATTCCCACTGCGGACACACACAAAAACTTATAATCTTAGTTATATAGACTTTATTATTTACAGGTACATAATTGATTTACATGTAAAAAAAACTGTGGTATTTGTTAGATGTAGTTACCATTATCAACATCAACGGTGGAACTCTTTTAAAGTATAACTGAAGACATGTCGAACGTCCATTACGTGCAGAAAGATATTTGTCAACCTTGCTGGAAAGAAAACGCCACCATCTTCTAGAAGAGCCTAAGTATATCCATGTAGAGTAGTTAGATAGCTCATAATATGAGACGGCTTAAAGCCAAATATTTCTAAAATCGTGCACATTTGGCCCAAAGCGTGAAACTAGGCATACGTACAATGTGGATCCTCATGATCAATTTTTGATATAGAAGCCCCTTGACAACACTTTCGCATGCCCGATCTTGAAAAATGGCCGTCAAAACAAAATATCTCGGTAAATATTAATATTTTAAAAGCACAATGTGAAGCAAAAATGTTCAGCTCACAATTGTGGTATACATCTTTTAGGCAAGCGCAACCATTGAAATAGTACATCAAGTTTATCCCTCTTAATTTGCAGGAGTGCTCGGTTGTTCAAATGGTTGTTATAGTGACATTCGGTTTAAAAGCGCTCTTGCGAGCTTTCTAACAGCCCGAAATGGACTTGGTTAGGGTTTCTGAAAGGCGAAGATCTATTCTTTCCATCAATCCTAACCAAAGTTGTTTAGCTTAGATAGACACCGACATATCCCCATTTAAAGATATAGTAGAGGTTAGCAGCGAAAGCGTATGGCGATTTTCGTTTTCAAAGTGCTCATGCATTCTTTCTAATAACCCAAAATGAACATGCTTAGGATTTTCCATCAGTCCTAACCAAAATTCTTTAGCGTAGATAGGACGGTCCCTATCTACGCTAAAGAATTTTGGTTAGGATTGGTCCACGCCTGTTTCAAAGTGCCATGGGACCGTTCAAGTATTACGTCATCAACCCCTCCCCCCCTCTTCATCAATTGTCATAAATTGCTCAACCCCCTCCCCCTCCATTATTATGTGATTTCTAACACTTCAACCTCCTGCTCGTAAGAAGGGGTGTTTTCCCTATATATATATCTACAGTTTTCTGAGGGCCTTATTCTCTTTTTTTCGGGCATATTCTACCCTTTACAATGATGTTTTATAGGGTAACGGTGCTTACGTCATGAACTGGCCATCCCCCTCGTACCCCACCCCCTTCTTACTGACGTAATATTTGAACGGTCCCCATTGTAATGCTTATTTATTTGTATCTACAGCTAATCGATTTCGGTTAAGATTGGTGGAAAGAATCGATCCCCACCTATCAGAAAATCTTAAGCATGTCCATTTCGGGCTGTTAGAGAGCTTGCAAGATTACTTTGAATTCGAAAATCACCAAACGCTTTCCCCTCTGCGCCATTATTTCTTCACCTTTAAATGGACTTACGACTCCATTTAAAGGTGAAGAAATAATGGCGTAGAGGCGAAAGCGTTTGGTGGTTACATTGATTCAGTCGCGTTTCTGAGTCGCTCACTCAACCAGCGTTTGTCATCGGAAACAGTGCTTTTTCCTAAATACAGTTAGTAGGTAGTAGACTAAATATTTATTTATTAGTGAAAATGAGCGACTTTCTACGTTGAATAAAAGGTCATTGGCCCCAGCACAAAAGTTTAACAGGTATAGATACAGAATGCTAACATTACAACTCTGGACTGACATTATTTGACCATTTTTACTTTAGTTTACCATTTGTATTATGAACCTGCACTAAGAAAAACATGTATTTTATTCGGGTAACTTCCACGTGAACATTTGCTTGATCATTTATGCTGGGATTGTCTGTCAGTACCATACGAGTGCAACAATTAATCTCCTCGAGCGAAGCGAGACGCGGCCGAATGAGCGGGCGCCAGCGAGCTGCTCGGCTCGTCTAAGTTGAACAATTTCGGTCAGTGTTGATGCAAAGAATAGATCCCCATCTTTCAGAATATCCTAACAACGTCCATTTCGGGATCTTCTGGGATCAAGCTTGTTTATAGGCAACAATGCTTCATATTAATTTATGCACATGGGTTGTCCCGGAGGACATTTCGTCTCATCAACTATGATCAGGTCGTGTACCCAATGCCAGGAGAGTCAGGCCTTTTGGGTGCCTGGCCAATGTGTATATTCACCCCATATTACGCTTTAGCAAATTTGCGCCCATTGGATTTGCAAGAATTTAGTTTGGCTTTGACCAAGATTGGCAATCTTACAAGCTATTCCACCCATCCACTGGGGAAGTTCATATATGATCTAATGTAAGTTTTGTAGAGGATCAGAATAGAATTGACTACTTTTTCCAACCGCCTCTCAGAATTACGGTTATAAAATCTAAGGGGACCAATTGGCTGACACTTGACTGTGAAGGGTGGTGCTTTGACTGGCATAATAAGCATTTTCCCATCACCTAATTCACGTGGTGGGACCTCCGTATGGTCGAATAGGTTCATGTAGCGTAATTTCTGCAGTCCATATTTTTGATATGTTAGATTTCACAGAGTCCAAAATACACAATGAACCAAATACACAACGAGTCCAAATACACAATGAATTTATGGTGCATTGCTTTGATCAACAAGCACATCAGTGCATTAGCGTAATCAGTTGTAAACATCCTATGTGAAGGAGCCACTGGTTGCTCACAATCCCTGGTGTTGTGCAGTAGGGCCGTCCTGTTGCTCATCGCGTGATGTCATTGATGTTGCCTGGTGTTGTGTTGCGCTCCTTGATGCTGAGATGGCATTGAATCGTGAGTTGGTGTAGTTGTATCTTTGGATGGCTGTGTCCATCAGAGTTTAGTCGGGGAGAATCCTGTGTGTGTAGGCATTGCTGTTGCTGCATTGGATGTCAGCAAGGAATAGAAAGGATGCATGGTGTTCTCCTGATGAAGCTGCAAAAATTACGCCTATCTTTGCAACTACCTGCCAAAGTTTTTATGCTCGAAAGTGAAGCATTTGCCTCTTGTCTCCTTTCTTCCTCTTTATCATAGTAGCAACTTGGTGAGCTCGACACGCTGCTGTTTTGATCTTATTCAACTGCCATACGATCCTAGCCAAAAATTTGGTAGGAGATTCTTTTTCTTTCTGGTACATGTTCCTAATAATGGCCATTCTGTCTGAGTCAACATATGCTATTATTTGAAAGAAGACAGAAGGGCTGACTTGACATTCTGCCATGACGTCATAAGGGTGAGCCGTACCTGCCACCATTATCTGTATACTATTTCTTTAAGAACGCGAAGCATTGTAATCCCAATACTCACTCCTGTCAATGTTTTTTTTTATACACAGACTTTTATTTCGTCCAACCAGGACGAAATATTTCGTCCAACCAGGACGTCATCCAAAACCGGAATCACTAGATTGATTGTAGCTAAAGTAGTGACTATCTTGAATCCTGGGTCAGAAGTTAAGGGGTGGTTGTGGACAATGAAGGCAAATGAAAATGTACTTTCCTGATGTTTTTATTCGTTTGGTTGTGCAGAATGGGGTTTTAGGGTAGGTGAATGAGACACATTTGTAAAGAGGAAATGAAAATGTGACCATCAAAGTTTCGATGATCCCCGCCCTTCGAAACCTTGAAAAAATCTCAACCCCTCCCACTCAAGGGCCAAAAATAATGTGACCTCCCCCAAAATATGTGCTTTTGGTATACCTATTGAGACTGTCTGTAGATATATTCCTGTAGCCAAGAATAGTGCTGTAGCCAAATTAAGGAAGTAGCTCTCTACACCGACAGTTACTATTAGTTCTAAGAAACGTGTCGCGTTTTTAACGAAGAGACAAGTTGGGTTAAAAAGGTTCTGTAAAATGTTCCTTACACCGATTTCTTATCGAGACTCATACCATACATATGATAAACACACTGTTTGCTTGTATGCCCACATCCGTAACATACTCAGCACCTGAAAGACAGAAGAAGCCAAGAAACCAGGTGCCAAGGATTTTTTACAAAGCTCTTTATAAAAACTATATTTGCAGTATTGGTACTACTAGCTTCAAAACCTTGTAAACACTCATATCGTGGGGGGTCACCCGAGAAGCAGAGGCATTTTTTGAAATTTTGACTCCTGAAAGTGCTATTTTTTATGGGACCTGAAAAGGTATGACCTCCCTTCCCTTGAGAGGGTCCAAAAATTCATGTCCACGCAATTTCCTCCCCCCCTCCCGACGATAAATAATGACCAGTCTCTAAGTGCCAAAATGAATGTAGAACAATCATCGCCTTCAACAATGAAGTGTGAGTGTGCCTTTTTAACCGTGTAGGTCGTGACCGAAGAATAATTGCCTTTCGTGTCACTTTCCCTTCCTCTACAATAAAAATAAAAACGAACCACGCTGTCTGGGAAATTTTCGTTCATGCATTTATTTCGAAACCAGGTGACCAAACCATCTTCTTAAACATCTTGTAAGGTAAACAAAAGCTAGCAGATGTGCTAGAATAATTCTAAAACCAAGTATCCTACGGCGTACTCAGTACTCAAGTGTGATTTGAAAGCATTGAGAGTGGTGGGCGAACAAAAATTGTATCTTCGAAATAACGCACTGTAAGCATCCCTATGTGGCTGACAGGATGTAATGCGGGGTGGGATGCAAACGTTCCCGCACTTAAAGCTCACACAACATGTAAATGTCTGTAAATTCGCTTGAGTATTTAAGTGAATGATGTTAAACTGTAGTTTCAAGAAGTCCGACCCATTCGAAATATTCAACCCACGTGTAACTTTCTGGCCGCACTTTCATGCCAATCCTTGTAGGCTGTCCATGTAATCGTCATTCTACACTATAACGTCTTTTGTGCGGGTAGTAAAGCGTGAGGTATATCCTTAGCACTTAAATCAAATAGTAATTGAGTTGACGTATAAAAGATTTACATATCTGTAGCAGACTAGCAGTTACATGTCTCATATATGCACTTAAGCCTTCATCATACATGCTTTCTTACTGGTGTTACCTCATGGCAGTCCTGTTTATCTTGCAACTATCAGGGGGTGGGAGAGCTTCGTTTGATGACGCCTGAGTCTACACCTCCGTGTATATTAGCTTAGATTAGATAAAAGACGGTGCAAAGCCAAGGCTTATGAAGCAACCCCCCCCCCCAAGAACCCCAAAGCAAATCAGTGCTTCCAAAAATCAAGTCGAGCCTTGAACTTGTTAAGAGTTGAGGCCGAAACAATGTGCTCCGGGAGGAAGTTCCAAGGACTAACAATCCTTTCAGTGAAGAAGAATTGCCGGCAGTTAAGTCTCGAAACAAGTCCCTGCAATTTAAAGTTGTGTCCTCGGTTACTGTTGAAATTCGAGTAAAAAAAAACACAAAGGGTTATTAGAGAAGGACCCCGAAAGAAGCTGATAGGTAAGAATGAGATAACCCCTATCAAACCTCTCACGAAGTGAAGGAGTATTGAGCTGTTTGAGTCGTTCATTATACGGAAGGTGACGAATAGAGGAACACCACTTCGTAAGTTTGCTTTGGCAATTTTCAAGTCTGTCGAAGTGCGCAGCATAAAAAGGTCTGCAAATTTGCGTGCAGTAATCAAGAACGAGTCTCACAGAGGTCTTGTACAACGAGGCAAAAGAAGCAGTATCAAGAAGCAGTATTATGGGGTTCATCACATTGATCGCAGAAAATAATGTATTTATGTTCGCCCGAAAAGTACACAGTGTCCAATTAATGTCAATGGAGACTACTTACTTATAGGCTTACATTTTTACTTTAACTTCTTAATGGTTCCATTGGTTCAGTAACACTGCATACAACCTAATGAAACGGAAAATTAAGAAGAAGAACGAAATTGGACCAGTTACGTGTTCGTTTTGGGCCATGCTTACCCGCCAGTACGTGAATTGTTTCTTACTACTTGCGCGTGATAAAATGAAAAACAAATTGGGACCGTATTACTTTGGGAATTATCTTGGCAACGAAAACATCCTCTCCTTTGTACAATGACACCAGCACGTAGTCATAACAGGGAATGTTCACGAATGGGGCATAACAATACTTTGAAATATTATCTTTTGTAAAAAGCTTGTCGATTTACTCAGTTTTCAACAACAACAACAACAACAACAACA
>JAHWFP010110772.1:17557-44324 GCA_023313725.1 Lithobius niger
CACCAACAACAACAACAACAACAACAACAACAACAAAAAAAAAAAAACGTGGTTATTATCGGTTGGTCGTGTTGTTATTGACGGTTAGGTTAGGAACCGGCTTCGGCAATTCACTTGAGGTAATGAACTGGTTGGGGTTTGGCGTTTCACTTGCCGGACTTTCACCCGCAGTTTCATGCTTTCTGGCGCAGCGCGGTGCTAACTTTGGACCTTCACCACAGCCAAACGGTGGTTTTCCCCCAAAACTGGAAGAGTAAAACATTACTCAGCAGGTAATTCTTAGTCCATTAAAAAAAAAATCGGACGAGAGCCAGTTTTCTTCCCATGTTCCCTTTACGCACATGGCCGGAAATTCGAAAAAAAGAGAAAAGTAAACTACCTTTTAATTTTCACGGAAGGCACTACAAATTGGTCCCAAATTGTGGAAACTCGTTAAATCATCACTAACATAACCTAACCAATTAACTGCCCCAGTATGAAATGCCAAACCCCAACCAGTTAACTCAGTATGAAATGCAAAACCCCAAACTTACCTAACCTAACCTAACTGACAATAACAACAAAACCACACGAAACTGACATCGGAACCACCCAACAGAGAGCTTTGTCTTTCGTCTATGAAAATAATAATGTTGTGGTATTTTGCATAAGCAGTTTATGTATTTCTTTACGAAATTCTTGCACGAATCTGACAATAATAACCCGCCTATCTTAACTGTTTACGAAAAAAACGTATAAGGTGCCCTTCCGGCCAGGCCCGGCAAGGATTTTAATATTTCTTACCTTTTTTTGTTTTTAAGGTTCCTTAGATCGTGAAAAACTCGTTAAAAAATTAAAACTAAAATTTTGAATTAAAATGCAAAACTACGTAGTGGCGTGGCGCGCCGAAAAATTAACGCGGCGGGCAGCGGCAGCGTGCCGAAATTATTTTTCATGAGCAACGGCGTGCGGAATATTGGGAAAATCATTGGCGGGAATAAATGTTGATCCTAACGTAAATTCCACATTGCCAATTGTAGCATAATACACTCGAATACAATTTTTAGTCCCACTTACGTATCATAAGTATGGTCCAGAGTCGGATCGACAACGACAGACATCTTGATATTACAGATAACAACTACATGACGCAACGAAGAACACAACTGACGTCAGAGTTGGCGCATGCGCAGTCCAACTTATTTAGGAAAAGCGGTCGTGGAAAAGCCACTACATTAAAGGCCGTATCGTATCAGACCAAAAAAAGCAACTAAAATCAACAATTGACATAGAAGTATGCGCAAGTTTGCTGGTTGCTGCCATCTCCACACCAATCAGCGAAATTTCAAATTAACCGACGAGGGTGCCAAATTCTGCCAGCCGATGACGCTATACTTGGCAAACTTGTTGCGTAGGTATTTGTTTCGCCTTCTAGCAGACCATTGTGGAAGGTAAAGATGATACGGCCTTTACTGTAGGTGGCCATGTCTTGTGTGATGCGGAGTCATACCACGCCGACTTCGCTTGCTAGCATATAAGAGCTTGATTAGGTAAATCAAGCTCCAAAAAGTGACTGATAATCTAAACACACGCTAGTGTGTCGCACCAAGTTAGGCAACAAACATCACAACAAACATCGCATCAATTCAATTGTCGAGGTTGTAAACCATTGTAGCGCGACGCCATTGCGTCAGTGTCTGATATCTTGAAGCATAGTTAGGCACATTTCAGATACTTGGGGAAAAATAATAATGTGGTACAAAAGCTTAAATTGTGTTGAAATCGAGAGCAATGACCCACCTAACGTTGAAAATGTGTTACTACCTAGCTAGCTAGAGCTAGTCCGCTCATCCCCATGTTAAATTCCATAGGGTAATTATTCATCGATTCCGAGATAGCGGGAAGGCTTCCAGCTATGAAATTGGACGAATGGGTGCACTACAATACGAACTGCGTACCTTTTATGGTTTGGAGCCTGCGGGCGTAACAGGGATGGCGTGGGAGGGCGCGTAAGTGCGAAAATATTGTTATAACCATTGTTAGTATTGTCGGCATCGTCTCTCATTAGACGGCTAAAGTTCCGACAATGAGAACGTGTATACTGACGTACGTGCCTAGGCACACACTAGTGTATCACGATAAATCTAAACAACGTTGCAAAGAAATTGTATTCACGTCCAATTCACGAAAAATAAACAAAGTGTAAAAACAAAGCAAAATAAACAAAGCCAAAAACTGGTAAGGAGGCCACCAAGTTGAGAGTGGTTCGGCCCTTCAAAGGAGTAATATCAACACACCAAAACTAACTAAATACAACAAATTACAACAAAATTAAAACCAAACCAAAAGCCAATAAAGAGGTGACTAAGTTGAGAATGGTTCGGCCTATAGGCAAAAGGTAGTAGCAAATTGTTGAAAACCAATTTCTTGTTGACGTGGCACTTTATTACTCATCTGCACTGTAGTGGAGATGAGTCAATACACAATTAAAAAAAAAGAGGTGATATCATATCAAAAACCAAAACTGGTAAAAGGGGCCGCCAAGTTCCGAATGGTTCGGCCCTTCAAAGGAGTGATATCAACACACCAAAACATTCGCCAACTTAATCGCACCGAATAATACTTTGGACGTTAAAAATGAAAACTGGAACATTGCTACCGAAAGTAGTAATGTTCTAGTTTTCATTTAGCCTTCGAATTATTAAGCGGTGCGATTAACTTGGCGAATGTTTTGGTGTGTTGATATCACTCCTTTGAAAGGCCGAACCATTCGGAACTTGGCGGCCCCTTTTAACAGTTTTGCTTTTTGATATGATAAAGCTTAGCGTAGCTCAGTTTAAAAATGTTTTTAAATTCCGCACCCTGTCAACAGATGTCGCTATAAACAAGAATTCTTGCTATAAACAAGATGTTGCTGTCAAAGAGTGAGCCTTGAGTGTGCTGCCTGCGGGACCTACAGAGATCCACGCGACCTCTGCAGTCATTTGCGGGAGGCTATGAAAATCAAAGAGGCAAAAGAAGCAGAGAATCGGAGTGTCATAGGACAACGTAGAGTGTCAACAAAAGTAGCAGCAGAAAGTGGTGCAGTTGATAGGCCTGGGGTGCATGGCCAAGCGACCCGCAGCGGAAAAATTGATGAGCAGCGTGAAAACCATGCCGATCATTCGTACGCAGAAGGCGGTTCTGGAGAAGATAGTGGTGGGGAGTGGATCAAACCACCTGCTAAACGGAAACGAGGTAGGAAGAACTGGAAATCAAGCAATAAGTGTGAAGCACCAAGTGGCAGTGTTGCTAGTGCGACATTGCAAGAAGACCAAGTACATGTGCAAGTGCAGGAGGAAGAAATGCAAGTTTCAGAAGTGTGTGAAGTTGAGCAGTGCAGATGTCGACCAATAAATGATAAGGAAGAAATAGCAAGTGAAGAAATGAGTGAAGTGAGTGTTCAGGAATCAGGAGAGGGTGAAGTGTGTCATGAGAGTGGAGCCCTGCTTGTGGATCATTTGGAAGTAGAAGTAATAGAAGAAGTCGTTTCGAGTTGTGTTGAGTGGTCAGCAGATACACAAATATGTGATAATGTTAAGTCTGCCACGATGCATCAGCGGAGTGATAGTTTGGCACAACAGGATCCAACCTAATCTAACCTAACCTATTCTGAGCGCATTCAATCTGTTTTCTATTGCTTCCTGGAATTTGCGTGGCATGCGCAGTGAGATTAATGAGGTTGAAAAAATGTTAAAGTGTGTTGATATTTTAGGCTTACAGGAGACAGGACATATAAAAAATTTTGATGGGGCACCTTTTCAGGCAGATTTTGTTCACTCGGGGAAGGGAGTGGGAATTTTAGTGAAATGGACAGTGCCATATTTAGTGTCAGTTGTTCGCTTCCCCATTCAGGAAATTGACGCATGCTTTGTCAAGGTATGGATGAATAATCAATGGGTCAGCATTGTGTTTGTGCATGTGGTAGGTACTCCAACGCTGTTGCAATGGACGACCTGGCTACAGCAGTTTTCGCTACCATGCATCCTTGGTGGAGATTTTAATGCGCACCACTTTGACTGGGGCTCCATTAGAATCGACACCAAAGGACGCAGACTATCCAGTACCATTGCTGCACAGGGGTTAACGGTAGTCCAAGATGGGACGCCCACGTTTGTCCGTTGGCAGAATGGGCGAGTGCAGGAGTCAGTTTTGGACCTGTTCCTGTGTTCAGGGGGTTTAGCACAGCGGTATGGTTTTTCTGTGTCGGACGATCAGCGTGGCAGTGACCACTTTCCGGTGGTACTGCGGCCTAGGGATGTACAAATGGTGCCCATGGATAGGCGCCGGACCCGGCCTAAAATAAGTGATGGGATAATGGCTCCATGGATAAGAGCGAATGTGCAGGGAAGGAAGAGGGAAAAAGGGTTGTCTGCTGTAACTCACCCGACTTGGTAGACAAATGTGTGCGTGGTGAATCAATGGCTGATGCATACAACGAGCGATTTGCAAGTGTGTATGCATTACCGAGTGGTGGCCAACCGCCACAGAATGTTTGTGTTCAGCGTGCAGTGGACCAGCCGTGGACTTACGGTGAATTTACAAGAGCTCTGTCGAAATGCAGAGATGGTAGTACTGTGGGAATAGATGCAGTATCGTATGGGGATCTTAATGCAGCATCAGTTTTGGGTAAGGAAGCAGTTGTGGGATATTTTTCAAGAGCTCTTTGATGGTGGAATAGTTCCCCCGTCGTGGCTTTTTACTGTCTTGGTCCCTGTGCATAAATCGGGGAGTGACAGATCGAGTTTGCTGAATTATAGACCTATCGCGCTTCTGTCGTGTGTACGTAAGGTATATGAGCGGATGCTGGTGAAGCGATTGGACTGGCATCTAGAATACAATAACTGTCTTTCGCCAGTCCAATTTGGGTACAGGTCCGGTTGGAGTGCACAAGATGCGGTTTTGTACCTTTTGACAAGTATTCACGAAGCGTGGGTCCATGGTAATGTGGCAGTGGCCGTGTTCCTTGATATTAAAGCCGCCTATGACACAGTCCAGATTGACTGGGTCAGAGCGGCGCTTGAAGGCATGAGCGTTGGCGCTAAGTTAACGAGTGCTATTGTAGCGCTGTTAGGAGAGCGGCGATTTTGTGACGCGGGTGAATGGCTTTTGGTCAATGGAAGCAACTTCGGATAGGGGGCTTCCGCAGGGCTCCTGCTTGAGCCCGCTGCTGTTTGCAGCCGCTATTAATGATGTGCTAGTAGAGCTCGGTCTGTCTACCAACATCGTATGTTATGCAGACGATGTTGCGATGTGGTTTGTTGGGTCGGACGTGCCGGAAATAATGCAGCACGTTCAAAAGGCTCTTGACCTTGAGGTTGCACGGTTGGCAGACAGGGGTTTGCAACTGGCACCTGCGAAGACAGAGCTGGTAGTGTTCACACGGTCTATGGTTAGAAAACGGACTCCTGCCACAGTGGTAGTTAATGGGGTAGTTGTCAAGCAATCATCAGCGGTACGTTATCTAGGAGTGGTACTGGACGAGAGGCTTGAATGGAACAAGCACGTGAGTAATGTCCGAGAGAGGATCCGAGTGAGGACCTCTGTTCTTAAAGTGTTGGCTCAAAACAAAACTGTCTGCAGGGGCGCTCTTCTGTCGACGTACAGAAGCTTTGTTCGGTCAATACTCGACTACCATCTACCATTTTTATGTTCGGTGCCACGGCATGTGAAGGCTCTTCAAGTAGTAGTCAATGAGTGCCTTCGGATCATCACGGGGTGTTTGGTGTGTACACCAGTGGAGGCTCTCTGGGTTGAACGTGACGAGCCTCCACTACGCTGCCGTGCAGAAGAACTGCTGGCCCTTCTTTGCATGCGGAATATTAGCCGTGGTGCGGAAGATCCAGTCGGGATGATACTCCGTGATTATGAGAGGCTGAGTGACAGAGTGTGCAGTGCGTTAGGTGCGGTTGGGTACGGGGTGTTGCTTTTGAAGAGTGCCTCGCAACTGGGGTTATGGGATGTCGGACGAGTCTGTCCTGTCAGTCCGTGGGCCTGGTGCCCAGCGGTTATGCAACTGTTTGCCACGAAGCACACCGATTGTGAAATTTATTGTGATGCGTCGTTTTGGAGAGATCGGAGCGAAGGAGGCATTGGAGTGGTGATACCATCTTTGAAGTTGTGCGTGAAGCGCCATCTTCGAGCGGTTGCTTCAAGCACAGTTTGTGAACTGGCCGCAATGTCTGTGGCACTAGATGTAGCACTAGATATGCAGCTGCCGTCCTTTTCTATAGTGACAGATTCTCTGGCAGGGATAGGGATGTTGAAACGGGCCGTAGAGCGCATGGAAGTGGATGACCCATTGGTGTTTTCAGTAGTATGGAAACTATGGCTGGCATCGCAGTCGGGGTATCCATCTGTACGGTGGGTAAGAGGCCACTCAGGAGTTTAGGGAAATGAACAAGCTGACATGCTTGCTAGAGAGGCAGTTGTGGGGGGTGCAGAAGGGGCGGAACTGACTCTGTCAGTGAAGTCTAGGCGCCCAATGGTTCGAGATTGGCAGCTGCGAAAATGGGATCAACAGTGGCAGCAGGCGGCAACTGGCAGGTTCCTGTTTGCGATCCAGCCAGCTTGCAGTCTCCAGTCAGTGCTAAATAGGTTACCACGTTGGAAGGCGCGTCTCGTGAGCCGATTGTGCACTGGTCATTCGTTATTGCATGCGCATCAGTATAGGTTAGGTTGGGTGAACCGGTCGCTCTGTCAGAAGTGCGGTGTCGAGGACACTGTGCAGCACTTTCTTCTTGTCTGCAGGCGCTATGCTGAAGAAAGCCGAGTGTTGTCGAAGTGGTTGGTCACGCATCCGACTCTCCAGTTGCTCCTCGAGTGTGCGTCTGGTAATACTGCCATTCCCAGGTTATTAGCAGTGGTGGAATATTGTGCCCGTGTCAGACTGTGATTCGTACAAGTGGTTTGAGTGGCTGTTTGGTGAGTTGGTGTGATATGGTTTTGTTTAATTGTTTTTGTTGTTTTATGTTTTACTTAGTGACGTACAGAGCGTACGACTGCAGGTCACGGCTCTCGAATAAAGAATTTGAATTTGAATTCTAACACGATCTTAAGTATGCAGATGACGTCAAATAAAGTAATAGAAAATCTAGTGACTTGTTAGTGACTGGTAACAATAAGGCAGTGACATGACGTAGTATTATTGAACGTATTAGTATTATTGTAACTGTATGGTTGGAGCCAGTAACTGGGTTAGCTGCAAGGGTCACTGAGGGGGAAAAGAAGGGCGTCTTACTGAAGACAATGCTGTTAAGAGTGGATTTCTTAAGCCAATAACGCGCGATTTTTGTCAATTTGTTGGCAGTTGCTGACATTTTTAAGCAAGTGGAATCTTTATTTTCCAATAACACCCTAGCAGCATAAGGGATTGGAGAAAGCAACGTTTTTTTAAGCCTATGAAACCCGCTCTCAATGCCTTGAATAAAAGTGCCGTTGTTTAACCCTCCAACCTAGTGCCCCTTGCAGCTATCTCTCTTGTCGCCAATATGACGTCATATGACGCTGCTCTATAGAAGTGATACGATTAGTAAAATTTAAAGTGGTTTGCCAAAGTTGGGCTAATTAGTGCGAAGGTAAACACCACAGTGGAATTATTCGATAAAACAGGTTTTCTTTTTTGTGCAATGCGATTCCCACTCTTTCAAAGTGTATAACGATATGCACGATTATGGTGCAGCTAAATAATGTACATAATTGCATTTTGTATTTTGAACTATCATACGTTATTCCAACGTTCTGAATTAAAATGATGTGTAAACAACGAGGCGAATTAATTCAGCTGGTCCATGTATTTTAAGTTTCTTGGATTGTTATTATTGTTTCGTTTCCGTCCATGCTATGTTTTCAGCGGTAATATGACAAGTAGAAGTTGATTAAAAAAAAAAAATAGTTCACATTCACGAGTTATATTTGCAATTTTGAAAAGCTCCTTGTGCTATATTAGAGCTATTACATTCCTGGGGTGAGAGGTTGTGAGGTGTAAATGGTGGCGGCACAATGCAGAACCCAAAGGGAATTTCGACCAATTTTAAACTCGATAATATGGGATTTTGTGCACTGAATTTATTGAAATTTTGTAAGAATAGTCGCGGTATTCTCCTGGTTTTAGACAGCTTATTAAAAAACCCAGAGTTATTCCTAAAAGGCATATTAAAAAGTGGTATTTGCTTCTAAACTACTAAATTGTTTAGGCAGTCCTTACAGAAACTTCCATTAAGCATTTCAACAAGCCTTATAATTACGTCATGCCAACTGAACCCTAATGGATGCGATGTGCTACTTTTAAATATTGACACGCACTGTTAAAGTAATCAGACAAAGAGAGAGCGCGGAGGGACCACCCAATGAAAAACCCACCCTCCCGCTCCCTCAAAAAAAAAAGAAAGAAATGAAAAAAGATTTTATCACTAAACTACTACATCACAGCACGCTATGATCAACTGTGAAACTAACCTAGTACCTATACACAGATAGCCTCTTTAGTTTCCAAATTGCTCCATGTCGCTACGGGGAGTTGCGGGGGCTGCAGTGGTTCACACCATGACACTGGTTTTCCCCGAATTTACAGACGAATTGACATCACAACTGCAGTCCTTCATTAGCTAAAATCCCATAGTAGGGCTTTAATAGGGCTGTTACAACTTTTAAATTGATCAACTGCCAATGCAAAAACGTACGAAGCATTTTTTCATGCCTTGTGATTACGATATGTCAGTTTAAACGTGATGCTGCCTTTAGTGTTAACATGCACTAAACAAAGCAAATAGTAAAAAAAAAACAGATCTCTTGACGCTGTAGGCACTGCTGGGGATGTGAAACGCGAAGAAAAGAAGCCACTTTAAGGAGCTGATAATGAAAATCAATGATAAGATTGTAATGCATTTTATTACACTATGAGACAAATCGAAGCAGAATATTTTTTCAAATAAATTAACAGACTTATGTTCTAGAAGGATTTTTGATAAGCAAGCACATCCCTGAATAGTTACAGATCATTTCTGCCTTCGTCATGCTTAAATAAAGCTTCACATCCTTAATCATATGGAATGAATCAATAATGGCCGTATTTGGGTTTGTATTCTTCGTGATGACCGTAGCTTGGCTTGTATTCGTCATGCTTGTATCCTCCCTTGTAATCTACATCAGCGTGGAAGCCATAATCGTCAGCCTTGTATTTGACAATACGGACTTTGCCGTCTGGTTGTTCCAGAGTATAGCTGCCATAGATGTTCTTGCCATCCTTGTGTTCGTCACGTGACTGGTAGTTGTAGTGTTTATCATCTTTCACGTCGTACTTGAATTTGTAGTCGATGTTCTGAAAATTATATAATACGAAATCAGTGAAAATAGCGACTAGTGAGTGTCAAGTGAGTGAATACAAATACGTAAATACGGATGGTTAACCTATTTCGGTTTCTCTTTGTACTTAAAACTTCTGGCAGGGCTCAGACGAGTTGCCCTATGTTAGAGTATGTGATGGCAAACCAAGAAGTGGTACATAAAAAAACGTTGTTTGTATTTTTATGTAGCACTGCTTGGTTTGCCATCACATAATCTGTTACCGTGCTTTTTACTCCATTCATAGGGTATAGAGTGACAGGCTACCGGCCTTTTTCAGTGGCTAAGGGATCTGTTTTGGTGTATTCCGGACATTATCTCAGACCCCAGTCGGCTTCTGCAGGTTTCTCCACCTGAATCCCTGATTTTTCATTTGTCCCTTTTCTAAAACAACTAGTAAGGTTAAGAACACAGTACACAGTACAACTCGAGGATACGAACCGAGAATTGTACAACCTCAGGGTGTCGAGAGAATGTCCAGAATAAATCAAGTAGATCCCATAGGCTTAAGAAGGATGGTAGTCTCTGACTTCACCTTGGCCGCACTGACTGGTAGGGGCCCCTTGCCAGTCACCAATCAGACCAACTTCTTCATGTTGCTTAGATGACTTAGGGCTGTAAGAATTTATTTTAAATGTGCTGGTGTAAATTTCGAATTTGAAATCATATCAGTTTGAAGTAGGGATGTGAACGTGTATTAGTTGGTTAGCTGATGCGAGAGCTCATGTTGATGGCAATTTTTGCTATACAAGGGCTACAAGGGCTTTGATAGTGTTATTGTTTCTATGCACTGTCAGAATATTTAATAAAAGAAATAGAAGAAAACTTAAATCCCGAATTTTATTACTCTGTTTTTAAGGTTTGAACTTTCATTTATTCATACAGTTTAATAGTTTGAAATGTGATTGCCATTTATCATAAATCTATGCGCACTGCACTATTTGAGTTCCTATTACTTACGTCATGATGATCGTAATGGTGTCCATGGTAACCGTGGTGGTCATCGTGTTTGTAATGGTCAGCAAGCGCCAGGCCAACGATGGCTAGAAGAAGAGCCTGTAATAGAAAATAAACAATTAACAATTAAGTAAAAAACATGAAAAGCACATTTTCATTTTCAATAAGAGTGTTTTAGTTCTTGTTATTTACTTAAATACTTGTATTGCGTTATTTTGTTAATTGTATGAAATAAATAAATAAATAAATATAAAATAATTCAATTTGGCGCAAAGCGCCACGCTCAGCATCATACTTGAGAAACAGCTAATTACAAACAACACCGGTAGATACTAACAAATAGCAAACGAGCGACTGCAGCGATTATCCAGTCGCAAATGGTCTTCTGTACAGTTCCGCCATTTTTGGGCCACTTCCGCTTCATACTTCCTTTTTTGAAATTAATTTTAACTCATTTTTGGACTGTGAACGTAATAATGAAAACCATTTGGCTATATCTGGTACCGTTCCATGGGCTCAATTGTTGGCCACTTCCGGTTGCTTTCGGGCCACCTCCAATGAAAATGCTGAAACGTACACCTCTATATCACGCACTGCAACATCGGTTTTTATTATGTAATATAAAAGTAGTTACCATATCAATTACCGGTTAAAAGCGTTTGTTGTAGGCCTAATTTTGAGTTTTAGGCCTAACTGTCAGCTTTTAGGCCTAATTTTTACCTGTCGTTTTTATTTCGTAAGTCGCAGCTGGCGGAGAATTGGTTTAGAGAGGGTAGGCCTACTCATTCACGCAACTTGGTGTCGAGATGCGAATGTCTTGTCGTTAAAGAAATCTTTTTTTTTTACGGTTGCGAGTCTTCCTGTATTGGTTAAATGTGACGATCAAATGTTATTATTTTATAGAGTTACATCGAGAAAGCCTTTTAGCTATAAGGAAGCAACAATGTTTTAATTTGCCGTGGTTTTTAAAGTCCACTTGACTCACTGAAAAAGGCGACGGACGGACCAAAGTCGTTGCTATAGCCTTCCCAGCTTTCGCTACACCGAAGATTAAAACGGAGACAAGTAATTCAGCAGGTATTTTCGAGATTTCCGCCAAAGAAAATCTAAACGCAACCTTAATATCAACTATTCTTTCTTGAGACTCGAGGATTTTTTTTTAATGCCGTATGTTGGGTCAGCAGTGGGATTCGAACCGGCGTTCGCTTGGTTTGTAAACGAGGATGTTGTAGTTTTTCTTGCTTGGATTTCCAAGAGGAGAGACAGGACTCAGTGCTTCGCCTCCAATATTCGCCTTTTTTTTGAAAGGGGAATGTGTGGGATTTCCTTTTTTAATTGTACATGTATTTCTTTTAAACCACCATCGATGCTGGGTGACACGGCAGTTTTTGCTATGTTTTAATTTTAACTAATACCAGATGACGGAATAGGTTACATTCCGAAACGTTGTTTTGATTTACTTGTGAACTTAAAAGGCTTGTAAAAAAAAAATCTTGCTTGCTTTACTGAGGGTCCCGGGACCCTTCACAAAGCACGCATTGCACCTGGAAACACACTTTTTGCGTTGTCATGTAGTGTTCCCTCTAGGACCACGGGTTTCAGGAGGATACAATCCAAACGAAGTACAAAATAATAGCGCCACTAGTAAACACCAGTGAACTACATACTATTAAAATTAATCTTAAAAATCTGCCACTGTAGCAACAGAAACAAGCAGCAGCACCCAGGTACATCACCCCCCCCCCCTCCCCCATCCAAGGGGAGAAATGCTGGGGAAATGCAATCTGCAAAACCTTTGCCCGCTACTGTACATTATGTAATTTCCTTGAATTAATAATTAATTAATGTATGAATTAATATCCCAACCCATACGAGTATCTGCTTGGTTGTGGGCTGTGCAAGCAAGGACTGACTCACCGGGTAATCAGGAATTTCCCGGTGGGCCCCTTCGGTCAGGGCCCCTATTCCCCTAACAAAAAAAGTTACATTATTTTAATAACGTTTTTGAAAATGTATCTTTTCTTTATGCATCACTATTTTATCCGCTAGCACTTGATAAAAATTGCATGTAGGAATAGGGTGGGGAAGGGGCGTAGTAAGGTCTCATGGTAAGAGTGCCCCTCTAAGTGGTTTCCTGGTAGAAATTCAGTTCCCAATCCGTGCCTAGGGCTGTGCTTTTTAAGTTGAAAAACAGTCAAATAGTAAATTAACTCCAAACGTAATAGCAATAATCTGAATTTAAAAATGCTCAAAGGAGTTGACTTGAAAAAAAAAACATAAAATCAGTCATTTTGTGTAGTTAAAACCTCGCAAACCTAATGAAGATTCGTGCAAACAGATAAAATAAAACTTACTATTTTCATCATCATGTTGGCAGCAGACTGTTTTTGGCAAACACTAGGCTAGTAGAGGAGAGTGTGATAATTGAAGAATGTACACCATCTTTTATAAAGGTTTGTTACGCTGAACTGAACAAGGTCATGGAAAACAAAACGGGGCAGTGAAAGTGTCGGCCAAGCGAAAATGGAGTAAACACACTCTTTCTTCATAATTTATTTTTTTGTTCAAGTCACTGATGTACATTCAGATTCCGTCATTTTTTACGGTTCGTAATTTTTGAGACCGAAAATAATTTGGATCGTTTGGTAATTAGAATTTTTTGACAGATGATAGCGTTGAAATGTGTATGGAAAACCGGGTGGGGCCACAGAGTGCATCGCTTTTGTTACTTCCTGGAAGCATGTCATAATACTGTTAATCTAAATCTATCCCAAAACAAATCTTGTTAAGGATTCCCGCCAAGGTTTTCGGCAGGTTGAAGTCGTGATATCAAATGCCAAGTTCTTTCGACAAGCTACTCCCACCGAGTAAAAAGTTCGATGGTTAAATGAAATATAAGAAAATTGCTTCCTGCACAATTTTCAATTATTTCATATACGTTTGAAGTCTATGGCCCGTATTCTGAACGCTGACTAAAAATCGAACTTGACTTGAAATGACGTCACACCTATTTAGTGCCATTCACCACCAAAACGTCTTTTGGATACATTTGGAAGAAATAGGGTGGTGAATGGCACTAAATAGGTGTGACGTCATTTCAAGTCAAGTTCGAGTTTAGTCAGCGTTCAGAATACGCGCTTAAGTCTCCATTGGCGAAAGGGTTTGGCGTTTGATATCACGACTACTATCGGCCAAAAAGCTTTGCGAGAATCCTGACCAATTTCTATTTTGGGGTAGATATGGCTTCTTTTTGATCCAAATTGATAAAATTATTATTTTTTTATTAGCAATTACGAGATGGAGAAGAAAATCTAGTTTTATGATCCCTATTTTTTTGGCTTTAGTTCCGTTTTGAGGACACCAGTCAAGTTTCACATAGACTTAACTTTTCAGCAACATTGTAGTATCTTCAACCTTCCAGGACAGCTATTCGTGTTCCTTTACTGCCTGTTGACTTTTGCCACGGTTCACTTAAACTTTACCTTTAATTTAATTTAAAAAAAAAAATTTAAGCCTTACGTCAAATGAATCAACTGCTTGGACAGATGAAACTGCTCAATTTTGAATCTTAATAGATTTCTTAGAAGGAAAAATGACTACGACGGGAGGCAAACCACACGTCATAGCAAGAAGTGTACATAACGTAGAGAATAGACCAGAATAAATCCCGTTAGGCCAGATAAGCGCATTAGCTTTTCAGTGTTAATATTGAAAACAAAAACAATTAGCGCTCGGCTAGTAAACGGGGAGTTCTGGGTTCGAGTCCCAGTCGGGGCAGTTATCTTTTCTTTCTTTCTCAGACTAGTGTATTGTTTATCCTCACAAGGCCAGTCTTTAATGCAGACTGCTTGCTTCGTTTACCCTTTACCTTGTGATTTCTTCTTTATATATTGATAACAAAAAAGAATTATCTGCCCAACAATGTTCTTGCAGAGTAGTGACCAGTTTTTAAGTTACTCTTAATTGCATACTTTGTAATTATCATAGCCCATATACAAATATTATTTATCCATTATCAGAAGCCGTGGATGTACAGTTTTTAGCAACACTTCGAATCGAAAGAGCTATCTGCTCACTAATTTCCATCTTTTCGAAATTAAGCCGACGGTTTGGCTTAGCGGTCGTTAAAACTATACGGCAGACTCGTTCGGTATAAGCCGTTAGGGCGCGTTTACGCAACAAGTCATTCTCGCTCACCGAATGCTATTTGCTAGTCAACCGTTATTTATTTATGATCAGTTTTCTGTTGCTACTAAATGAATACGGTAATAGATAACAAATTGTATGTATTATAAATCACAACACGGATAGAGAACAAAGTGCCACAGTAATTTTAAACATTGCTACAAGATTGTTGTCATTTCACGCTATTTCCAAAATTTGCTATTCTTTCTCAAAGTACAGATTCTAGCAGTGATCAAACGTTGGTAGAATAAATAGCTTCTTGCAGCGAGAATTCAAAATTCAACATGGCGTCCATTTCGTGGCTATCGAATCGAAGACAAACCATCGAGTGCCGGCATACAATAAACAGTCCGTCGTCTTGTACTGCAGTAAAAATTGGTTTCTTTTTGTCACAACTATCGACGCTCAAATGTTGCAAGCATCGCACGCCGTGTCACGAGGCACGAGGAGAAAATTTGCGTCTGCGCAGTTGCCATGGTTACTAATAAGCATAGACAACTCGAAAGCCGCATACTCCAGTAAAGGAGAGAAGCAGCCATCAGATTTAGTATTGATCAAGTAAAAGCTAGTGAGCGAGAAAACTGCCGTTGCGTAAACGAGCCCTTACTTCTCTATTATAAAACTATGTAGTCGTTTTCAGCACCGTATTTAAAATCGAATTAGCCCTCTGTTCACCAGTTTTCATCGTTGTTAAGCCGATGATTCGGCTTTGCTTTCGTTAGACTTATGGTGGACTCGCTCGATTTACAAACGTTATTTCTCCATTGTCATAGACATTGGCTAGACGTATGATTTTCAGAACTGGTAAAAATCGATAGGGTTGCCTGTTCAATTTTCATCGTTTCAAAATTCATCTAACATTTTGGCTTAGCTTTCGTTAGAACTAAAGTCTAGACTCGATCTGCATGTATATGCCAACGTTATACTCCATTTTCAGGAGACAGATGTACGGGTTTCAGCTATGTATTTAAAATCGAACGATTAATCTGCTCAACAGTTTTCATGGTTTTCAATACCCTAGACATACGCTAGTGTGTCGCGCCAGTTAGGCAACAAACATCACATCAGTTCAATTGACGAGGAGGTAAACCATTGTAGCGTGACGCCATTAACGTAAGTGTCTAATATACTGAAGCATAGTTGGGCACATTTCAGGTACTTGGGGAAAAATAATAATGCGGTACAAAAGCTTAAATTGTGGCAAAATGGAGAGAAATGACCCACCTGACAAAAATTAACTCGTTTAGGAATGTCACCTTAGCGGTTTTCAATGCAAAATTGACCTTCAGTAACGTTGCAAATGTGTTACTAGCTAGCTAACACATGGGGATGAGCGACTAGATGTACAGTACCTAGCTAGCTACTTCTAGTCCGCTCATCCCCATGTTAATTCCCATAGGGTGATTATTCATCGATAACGAATATGAAATTGAACGTATGGCTGCAGTACGATACGAACTGCATACCTTTTAAGTCTTCTGCGTAGCCGTACAGGTTGTGAAGACTATTGCAATGACTTTGTCCGTCAGTCCAATGTTTTTTTTTTAACTTTCCTACGGTACCGGATAGGGACGACCACAGTTTAGAACATTAGATTCAACGTCAAAAGTTAGTTAAATAAGATGGCAAATTAAAACATCGTTACTTCCTTATAGCTAATAGACTTCTTCGACGTAACTGAATTAAATAATAACATTTAATTGTCAAATTGAAATCCTCAAGATAACACGCAGCCGTAAAAACAAAAGCACTTTAGCTTCGTTTAAACTAGTCTCGTCACATTGTTGCATGAATGAATAAATAGGCTTATTGTCGAACCAAATTCTCCAATAGGCCTATCTGCTACTTACGAAATTAAAACTAAAGTTAAAAAAATTAGGTGTAAAATCCCGTTACAACGGCAATGTCAAGTTGCTACGAGTTGCTGCTGGCTTCATCAATAGCTTCTCTCCTGTCACTTCCCTACTACCACTGTTCTATATAGGCTACGTTGCGCATTACGTTGTAACACCGTAACTGTGTGCTCAGAGGCGCACCGTGTTGCAAAAACGAATAGACTACTATACATTCAAAATCTCCGTTAGCTGCTACTTACGAAATTAAAGCTGCTGGTAAAAATTAGGCCTAAAAGCTGACAATTACGCCTAAAATGTAGGTTAAAAGATAACACATTTTAAACCGGGAATTCTGATGGTTACTGCTTTTATATTATATAATAGAGATAGCAGTTGCAAAATGCGTGATAGAGATGTGCGTCTTACCGTTCGTAGTGGCGGAAGTGTACAGAAGACCGGATGCGACTAGGTAGTCGCTGTAGCCGTTTGTCGGGTCTACACCGTGGGGGTGTAACGGGAATGTCGTGGGAGGTCACGTAAGTATGAAAGTATTGTTACAACCATTGTTAGTATTGTCGGCATCGTCTCTGATTGGACGGACAAAGTTCGGAGAATGACAAAGTGTATATTGACGTGCGTATCTAGCTACATAGTAGTGTGTCGTCACAAACCTAAGCTACGTTGCCAAAGAAATTGTATCTACGTCCAATTCGCGAAAAACAAACAAAATTTCAAAATAACGCCAAAAACTGGTAAAGAGGCCACCAAGATAAGACTGGTTCGGCCTTTCAAAGGAGTGACATGAATTAAATAAAAAAAAATTTAAAACAAAACCAAAAACTGATAAAGAGGCGACTAAGTTAAGAATGGTTCGGCCTCTCAAAGGAGTGGTATGAAATTCAAATAAAGGAAACGTGGCCACTCAAGCTATTGTTGACTTGGGACATTATTACAAATCTGCAGGCTAGTTGAGTTGAGTTTAATACACAATCAAAAAAAAAAGAAGTGATATCGTATCAAAAGCCAAAACTGGTTAAAGGGATCGCCAAGTTCCAGATAGTTCGGCCCTTCAATGAGTGATATCAACACACCAAAACATTCGTCAAGTTAATCGCACCGAATAATACTTTGGACGTTAAATAAATACTTGAATATTGCAACCGAAAGTAGCAATGTTCTAGGTTTTATTTAGCTTTCGAACTATTAATTGGTGCGATTAACTTGGCGAAAATTTTGGTGTATTGATATCTCTCCTTTGAAGGGCCGGACCATTCGGAACTTGGCGGTCCCTTTTACAAGTTTTGGTTTTTGACATGATTACACTAAAGGTTAGGGTTGGATTTCCAGAGAAGAAGTAGGGTATTTTCGCTCGGACATTATTTTGGCCTATTAAATACGCTTTCCTCAGAAAGTGTCTTCAAATGAGTTCTACTATTCCTTGGGTTATGTGACTGGATTCAAACTCACTCCAATGAACTATTTGCTGGTTGTGATGACTAAACTTTTTCTCCTCTGGCCGTGGTAATGGAGATGGTAATGACTGCAGTAACATGCAGTAGTGGATGGCTGGGCATAATAGTTGTCCAAATCCGTAGCATTTTTAAAGCAGGATACTTTGGTTACGTCTCCGTAACATAGCGCCATTCTAACACCGTGGAAAAGAAATATCCACCAAGTCCAACACAGGCACCATTAAGGCCCGGTGCACACATGCGTTTTTTTAATTGCCGCTGCGTTGACGCTAGCAATCAATGCACACATGACCATGAACCACCAGTACGCATTCGGCCACAACCCATTTTGCTAACCCCGTGTACAAAAAGTTATATTTTGGAACCAATGAGACGATTTTTCCTCTTTTGCCTACTTCGTATACAAAAAATATATATTAAACCAATGCGACGATATTTCGCACATTCATTTACTGATTTAAGACTTAACAGCTGGGAAGTATATTATACATCCTGCGCAGATTACCTAAAAAATTCGGATAAGTTCTTTAATTACTTCCCAACGAGTCTTCAATCATTCCTGCAACAACATTTCATATTTAAGGGTAGTTCTTTACTCCCCCCCTCCCAATAAACAATTCCATGTCTATTTCTTCGAAATTGGACTCCATTTTCGGTAATGCTTTTGCGATAAACGACGGATGTGTGCACCGCTCAAGTCACACAAGGTACTGAAAGACGTAAGGTGCGTTTTTTTAACGCTGCGTTACCGCAACGTCGACGCAGTTATGTGTGCAGTAGCCGACAGATGTCACGTAAACCAAACCGCAAATGTGGTAACGCAGCGTCAACGCGCGTTAAAAAAAAAACGCATGTGTGCACCGGGCCTTATAAGAAGGAGAGAGGGACAATTCTGCTGAGTATTCGTAGAATCTTTTACACACCAAATTTTCGGAATCTTGGTTAAACTTAAAGTGCTCCCACTCGTCCGTATTTTCGTGTGTGCAAAAAAAAAAAAAATAGATGGTGTAGCATTAAACCGACCACCCCAAACCCGGGGAATACCACTGCGAGTTTGGCAAACACCAACCACAAAATTTTCCAGTACACAAAGGCTACTGAACCATATGATTACATGCTTAACGTTAAATCGAAACCTATAGCGGTTGTAATTACACACTTAAACTTAACATTAACTTCTAATTTTTAAAGAGCGAGGAACACAGCATTTCCTGAACCGCGAAATTCAAAGTCGATGAGAGAAAAATCAGGTTTTTCATCCAGTCCAGAGAAAGTTTCCATTAATCGTATTCATATTCGGAATTTCCATATATGGACAACAAAAACGTCGCATGCGTTATGGTTAAGTAAACTAAAGAAAAAAATACTAAATAACAAGTAAATTTGTTAATCAGACGTCAGTTCCATTAATCCCATATTTAATTCAATATTCGCTCAGTGCAGAACAATCACTATCACAGGAGAGGTGGAGGAGTTGGTTGTCTTGCACGGGCACATTTAGGTCCCCAACCCAGTCTTCAAAATATATTGTCTGTGGTCTCGTGAACCGTGATTTAAGCACGGTAATTTGCTGTCTTCCAGATAGCTTATTCTTAAGTAGTGGAAAGCGTGTGCGGTCATAAATGTCAGAAAACAACAGGCCTTAATAAGTAGCCTATACTACTACTTTAGGTTCTGGTTGGCCGTTCGCGCAAATTTTCGGAAAATGGATTGATCATGCATGGTAAAATTTCTCCTCGAGCAGACTAATCAATATGGTGACCTTATCGTTAGCTTCATCGCTTTAGTGACGTGAAAAACCTCTGAATTCACACTTAGGAAGATTGTTAGGAATGTCTTCAAATACATCAAGGCTCAGGACTCAACATGGATGCTGAAACAACAATTCAATTTGTAAGAGAACGGTAAGATTTGTTAGTAGCAAAAACCATACCGACAGCCAAAGCTAGGTTTAGGCCTAACGCCGCAGACAGAAGTACACCACAGCCGCTCAAGGCGTGTACAAGGTTCCAGTCACTGCCAACGTTATTGCATACGCATGACAGGCGATTGTAAACGATCATAAAATACAGCTACTTTCAGTGGCCAACCAGAACCTAAAATAGTATAAGCAACATTACAAAATAAGACCAAGGCAATTCCCCGAAAGGGGCCGGAGAAATAAGCATGCAGAATTAATTACAACTATGCATCATACGCGTATCACTTTTCACCCCCTCCTGCCTCCCACCCTCCTAAAATACAGCAGACACACCCAGCCACGTTGCCCCAGTCTCTTCTCTCCTACGCAAGCCGGTCCTCTACCAAGCTCTTGCCCCTCCTTGCCGCACGTAGCGTCAATCTCTTCCCGTCGCATACAAACTACCCACCCAAAACGTCTTGCACCACTGGCCGCTCGGGGAGTAAGTAACTACGCAAAATTATAACTACGCAACACTACGCCGATCCAACATCCACCACCAGACGCAGCACCGAACATTCATGTTAGCCAAGTTCAGCAACCCCATTCGACCTTAGTTCTGGCGGCAATTTTATTTATTTTTTTTGCATTTCACAGAACAGAGACAAACGATAAGTACAAACACAAAAAGCAAACGTGAAGCGAATGTGAACTGTGAGCCAAGCTAAGCAACCTTACTTTCGACCTTGGTTTTGAGGAACGTATTTATCTGCGGTGGCAACAGATGGAGCTGTGATGACTCTGAAGGAGGACTGTATTCATGCGAGGGGTTCGACAAAGCTAGAAATCTCGTACACCCAAGATAATTTATAAATCCGTTGCAAATCTAGTGCAAATCTTGTTAATCGTCTACATCTTGTGTAAATTATTCAAATCTTGTAAATCTTTTACAAATCTTGTAAATGTAGTAAAAATCTTTTAATTCACGTAAATCTGGCATAAATCACTTAAATCTTACTTAAATCTTTTGTAAATCTTTAAATCCCATCAAATCTTCACGTAAATCTGTAAATCTGCAAAAGTTTACAGAAATTTGTAAATCTCTGCAAATTCGTTTAATCTTGAAAAAAAAACTCATGTATATCATTAAATCTTTCTCAATCTTTAGTAAATCTTTAAATCCTAGCAAATCTACAAATCTTTATGTAAATCTTCGAATCTGTAAATTTGTGTAAATCTGCAAAACTTTATGTAATTTTTTTAATATTCTGCAAATCCGTGTAAATCTTGCAAAACGTTATGTAAATCATTAAATCTTGCTTAATTCTTTTGTAAATCTTTAAGTCATAGAAATTCGTAGGAAGATTTACAAATTTACAAATCTCGTATACTTTTTGACTTTGTCGAACTCCTCAATTCATTTCAGTCAAGTTCAGCAACCTCACTCGGCTTTGCATGGGGGCAACAATTTTCGCCTTTCATACAATGGCTCTGGTTTCTTAACCAGGGAACGATTCTCGCTTGAAGAGGATGGGGGGGGGGGGGGGGATTGACGTTCGGAGTGCGTGGGGGTTAGGCCCAGAAGAATTTTCCACAGGGGGAAGAATTGCGGAAACAACCCCTGGTTTAAGAAAAATCATTCAGCACTCAAAATCCTTGTCACTACAAACTCGTAACTTAATTAGGCAATCTGACAAATTAATCTCTCTACTCAAACTGTTCAGTTGAAATGGCATTTAATCAAATGCTCTAAAATGTACATAAGATACCAATATTCCTGCATCGCAAAATGTATGGGCATGCATGAACAAACTACGAATGAATATATACGTTAACCAAGGGACCCTTTCACTTTTCGGCGCACAATCTTCCACTTGCAACCTTGAATGGCACACAAATTATAACTTGCTGGGTTATTAGTGAAGCACCATTGGATGTGGTTTTCATGAAGTTGGACAAAATGGCTTTCCTGTAATTTGTTAAGATTGGGTGTTAGACATTATCGCAACACCTCACTCCAGTAGGAAGAAACTCTTTCGTGGGTAAAACTCAAAACAAGAAGAAAAGAAAACATTGGTTAAAATATACTCATCACAACTCTGGAATTCCCTGGTTATTCATTTGGGACGCATATGAAACTCTCTCTTCCACACATATGGAATATTTAAAAAAAATACTCTCACTCTCCAAGATAAACTTCAAGCAGCTCTAAAATGCGTCATAAAACGTTCTCAATAAATGTTGAATAAAATTCGATTCTAATTGCAAGTTTAAAATCCTCAAGAGTTAAAAATTAGCTGTAGACAGGCGTTAATTACGCACAATGGAAACGATGTTTGCGGCAGTTTAAAATTTCTCAGTTCCAGCAGCGGTACAGTACGTATTCAGCGTTATTTGTTAGCATTTGACAAAGCACCAAGAATTAGATTTCTTATAGAAGCAAAATATGGTCTACGGAAATACACAGCTTAGTACTCACGTGAAGTTAGAAACGAGAGTTTTCTAATTGAAATCAAAGCAGTGTAATTTCAAATAAAGAAGGTCCAGGCCCGTCTTGCCAGATGACAGCCCATCCAGCTATAGTTTCATGACTGGGACAAGCACCTCATTGTTGATCACACATGCTTACTTGCTGGTTTTTTCCCTCCTGGGAGTCCCGTGCACTTTGTGACTTTCTGAAAGCCTCGTGAAATAATGCGTGAGTCTATACCTCCATGTTATTTATTTATTTATTTATTTAAATTAGTCGTAGCACCATAAGGCATTAGAACAACATCTAAAATAAAAGCAAACAACCCCAATAAAACTATGTATCAGAGTGGCTGCACTGTATAGGAGTATGCTGAGCAACCATTCTTTGGTTGAACGCAATAAAGCTTTGATTTTTAACAATTTCACTTGTTAAATCATTCCAATCACGGAAAGTTTTTGGAAAAAAAGAATTAGCTAATACATTTGTTCTGCACTGAAATCTTCTAATCTTCTTAACGTGATCATGCCTCCCCATGTAGTCAGGAGAGACAAGGTAGTCAGTAGGATTCAAGATTGTGTTCCTGTGGAAAATCTTGTGTAGCAGTCCAAGACGCCGGTCCCTTCGGCGAACATGCAAAGGCTGCCATCCAAAATTATTCATCAGGCCAGACACGCAGGCACCAAAAGTAAATTCATTAAACACCGTACGGGTAGCACAACGCTGCACCCTTTCAGGAGCATCAATTAAAAAATGAGCATCGGGGTCCCAGACTGCACAGCAGTAGTCAAGTTTAGATCTAACCAAAGCATTAAAAATTAATTCTCTGGTGCGTGGTGGAGTGCGATGTAGTACACGATTTATGAATCTGACTTTGGCGTTTGCTTCGGCACAAAGACTCAAAATATGGTCATTCCATTTCAGCTCATTAGTAATTGGTACTCCTAGAATAGACAGTTTATCCACCACCTAAAGAGTATCTCCACCCATCGTTTACACTGGAATAACCACATTTTTATTTCTAGAAACTGATAAAACTTTGGTCTACTAGCATTAAGATTCAGTTTCCACTTCACGCACCAGTCTGTGAAACGCTCCAAATCATTTTGTAAAATTTCTCTATCCATAGCCCCAGAAATAATTTTGTACAATGTGGAATCATCCGCAAAGAGTGCTTTGTTAGATTCCATGACTTCAGTTAAGTCGTTTATGTAAACTAAAAACAGAATAGGGCCACTAAAAGATCCCTGTGGCACGCCAGATGAGACTGGAGCTTCCGTCGACCTTGCACCATTTACAACCACAAACTGTTTCCGGTCTTGAAGAAATGCAAGATACCAGTCGACAACTTGTGCAGATGCGCCGTAGCTTTTAAGTTTCAGAAGCAACAGGGTCGTGCGGCATCGAGTCGAATGCTTTGGCCATGTATAAAGCAACAAGGTCGACGATAGCTCCTTCGTCAAGAACAGTAGCAATTCTATGTATCATATCCAGAAGCAATAGTTCACATGATGATCCTTTTCGGAAACCAAACTGTCTCTAAGAGAGAAGGTTGTTTAGTTCCAAATGTGTCACAAGATTGCTAACAAGTACGTGCTCCATCATTTTGCAGCAAATAGACGTCAGTGATACAGGACGATAGTTGCTTACAACATTCCTCTTTCCAGTTGTGTGCAACGGCACCACTGCAGCAATCTTCCAGTCATCTGGCACCACACCCTCATTCAAACCTTTCCTAAAAATATGCAATAGCTACTTTGCAGTCACTGCCTGTGTCCTTTTCAGCATGCAACGAACAATACCGTCTGGACCCGCTGCTTTACAATCTTTGAGGTTTGAAATAAGGTTCAAAATACCTGCTTAGGCTATGTCGATGTCTGCCATAAAATCGGTCACCTGAACATCAAAGTAGGAGTTAGGTCTCCTTCATCTGGCTTCGTAAAAACAGATTCAAAGAAACGATTAAATTTATTTGCGCGCTCAGTATCGTCAGTAACAAGGTTACCATTTTGAGGAAGCGTGGTTGGTATGCCACATTCCTGTCTATTTGTTTGCTTAACATATGCCCAAAATCGTTTTGGGTTCTTTGAAAAAGTATGCCCCAGGTTCTTCATGTACTGTTGCTTTCTTTCTTTAAGCAACTTTCTAACAATTTTCTGATGGTCGTTTGTTTTTGCCCATAGCTGTGCAGATCGAAATTTCCTTGTTTGTTGCCTCAGTCTCCTTCCCTTCCTAACTGCTCTTTTTATTTCAATATTTACCCAAGGCTTGTCTTTACAAGGCCTTTTGTGAGCACACTGTGTGTATTTATGCACAGTTTGCATAATATCTTTCTTGAAAACTAGCCAGTATTCTTCAACGGATCTTTCGGCCTCACACGTAGCAAAATTAACGTACAGATTTCCAAGAACATCGTTTATCTTGGACCAGTCAGCTTTATCATAACGCCACACATATATTCCTTCTTCTTTTCCATGTTTGATGAAAGATGCTGGTAATACCACCCGAAGAAATGAGTGATTCGACAACCCCGTTTCAACAGAGATAGACTCCGTTGCACACGTTAACGTGGTGAAAAATAAATCAAGACAGTTTTCCTCTTTAGTAGGTTCATGAACAATCTGTTCCATGCCAAATTTGTCCATCATTCTTTGAAGGGAATCGGGTTTAACAGACGCGCACGATGCGCTCCACTCTTCATCGTGCCACTTTAAATCCGGAAGGTTAAAATCACCCACAATTACCACGTTATGACAGTTTCCAGGCAAGATATTTTTCGATTGTTCGTAAAGCACATCAATTGCATCTTTATCTTCTTGTGGCCTATAGACACAAGCAAACCTGAAAATCTCGAAAGCAACGGTCACCTTACACCAACAGATCTCAGAACCCCCCCCCCAGAATCCTCAACAGTGATTTGTTCTCTTTCCAACCAGCTCTGCTTTGTCTATCTTTTCTATACACATTATAGTTCTTAGGAAACCAGCAATACGTCTGATCTTCTTCGTTCAGCCAAGTTTCGGTGCACAACAATATGTGGGGCATTTCACTAAGTAGCAACTCGTCGAGCTGTGTTTCCTTGTTCCGAATGCTCCGAAAATTCGCAAGCAAGACAACTAATTCACTATCAGTTAGAGATTCGCAGGAGGCTGGTCGCTGGCTGTTGTGGGAGTTGGCTTTGTTGGCTGGAGAGTTGCATTCTTCTTCACTATTTTCCCTACTCTTAGGATGAGGTCTGGGGTCGGTTTGTCTTCTCTCTTGCAGCTGCTTTAACAAGTTTTTTGTTTCCTCGCGTTCATGTTTTGATTCGTCCGGAGAGATAGCTACTTGTTTAGCTGCCGGAGCAATTTTTTAGTTTCGACATCTATCAAGACATACGGTAGAGTGTCGCCCGTCAAGATAAAACGATAACATCCAGATAAAATATATATATGAGCATTGGGACCACTAGACACGTTGTGTCTTTACAGCAAAGGTAGTTTGGCAGTTTTCAGGCATGTGAAGATAAATAACTATGCGACAGAAAAGGCTGGAACTTGTTTGATCAGGAGACTTTGGTCACCTGACAACATAAAAGTCACTGTTAAACACATAGCTTAACGTTTTCTTGTTGAAAAAAACGACCTGAATAACGTTGATATTTGCGTAATTAAGACACACGCTAGTGTGTCGTCCGCCAAGATAAAACGATAACATCCAGGTAAAATATATATATGAACATGGCGACAACTAGACAGGTTGTGTCGTTACAGCAAAGGTAGTTTGGCTGTTTTCAGGCATGTGAGGATAAATAACAATGCGACAGAAAAAGCTGAAACTTGTTTGATCGGGAGACTTTGGTCACCTGACAACATAAAAGTCACTGTTAGACACATAGCTTAACGTTTTCTTGTTAAAAAAAACTACCTGAATAACGTTGATATTTGCCTAATTACTAACGACTACTAACTACCACTGGCAACGCTTTTTTTGTATTACGAAACTAAATTCTTCCATGCGGTGAATAAAGGTGGATCTTAGCTCATTGTACAGGTATTGCTCTGGAGACGTGCCCTTTTCATATGGACCTTTCTAATTGGTCAAGTGGTTCAGGGGTTAGGGAGCTCCAAACGTCTAAACAGATTGTTTTACAATGTTTTAAACATTGTTTTTATGCAACAATACCAAACTGACAATTAAATAAATTCGTGCGTTTGTAAGGAGATACTGCAATACTAATAAAAATGCTAATCAAATGAAAAAAAGGTGATTGCTGTCCTCAAAATCTAACGAAACCAAAAAAAAAAAGAAAAAAAAAGGAAATCGCCAGAAAACTAGATTGGCGTTTCCATCTCATAATTACTAAGAAAAAAAAAGGATTTTATCAATTTGGACCAAAACAAATCTGATATCTACCCCAACACAAAACTTGTTAAGGATTCCTGCCAAGCTTTTCGGCCGTGGGAAGTCGTGATATCAAACGCCAAGCTCTTTCGCCAAGCTAATCCCACCGACTAATACTTCAAACGTTAAATGAAATAATTGAAAATTGCGCAGTGAGAAATTTTCATATATTTCATTTAACCTTCGAACTCTTAGTCGGTGGAAT
>JAHWFP010110772.1:49324-75535 GCA_023313725.1 Lithobius niger
GTTGGAAAGACAAGCAGCAACGTAGTCACTACGTTGCTGCTTGTCTTTCCAACTCTTTTCACAACAGTTGAGTAGCCTGCATCTTCCTCCCCATTATCATTGTCGACCTCATTATGCTCATTTTAGATTATAGACTAACTAACTTAAAGATTTTTAACTTGTTGTTTAGTGTATTGCAAGCCTAAACACGTTGCAGACATTTTATTTGCCAGCTCTTCATTATTTTTAGCAAGGCGTTCCACTAACTCAGTCAATATAGCGATTCTGCTTTCTAATTTGTAAGATCTACAAACGAAAGATAGGCCAGACTTTTTTACTTGCTCGTATAGTGCATCACTCCCTGTATCAGCAAACACAAAATTGTTCTCGCTATGTCCACGGTTCCATGTTCCCCCCTCTCTGTTCCACTTTCTGTCCTTCCCCGTACTTGGTTTGTCTGGGTGTCTGTATGATTAGTTTCCATGTAGTCTGAGTAGTTGCTGTAATGTTGCATTACTTTTGTGTGGGGTATGTGGCTTTGGGACGAGTCTCCCGTATAAACAAATTCATTCATTCATTGAGTTTGATGAATAGTAAAAACAACAATAATTGCTTGATTTCTGTAGAGATCGGGAGACCACGTGCGTGACCACTGATCTCTATCTCTTTATGTTCGGGTCGTCATCAAAATACTCTTCCCTCAAAGCTGTGTGGTACCCTCCAAGAACGAAGGTTTGCTGGTGGAGTCATATTCATATGTATCCATCGTTTGTGGGTCAAAATATATATCCGTTTTAGCAATGTTGACTGTCATTATGAGCGATGCAAGTTAATGTCAACTTCTATATACGACCTTCTATGATCCTGTATCGCCGTAAGTATAGTAGTGTCAGTTTCTCGGCACCTTCTGCTTCTGCATCTGATCGAGTATGGTTGCGAATTTTTACAAGTTGATTGACTTGGTAGGTTACTGAACAATGTCCTCCATCGTATGCAGTCTTCGTCTTCAAGGTGCGCTCTGGCTATGATGTCAGCACGATATAGTCTCTGCATATTGGTTTACACGTAGTCTGCAATGGACTGATGTTCTATAGTTTGAGGTAGACAGGGATTATAGCTGGTTCTCAGATCGAGCTGATGCATTAAGAAAAATGGAGTTTCATCCGTGCTGACATGCCGTGTCATGCAAATGGCCTACTGGATCATCAGTAGCTGTACATTCAATTTTGAGTTATCATCCTGAACAATAGCATGGAGGAGAGTTTTCATTATGCTGTTGCATTGACGTGCGTATAGTAGGTAGTGCGATCTTGGTTTGTTTCAGTCAGTTGCAGCGCTTCCTTAAATAGCTTCGCTACAAAGGCAGCTTTGTTGTCCAAGGCAATGATTTATAGTAAGTCCAGTTCATCCACCACGGTGTTGAGTTATTTCTTCACTGCAGCCATTGCAGTTACGTTCCATGTTGACAGGAGCCAAGCCTACTTTGTGAAGTAATGCAAGAAAACTAGGATTTGTTTATGGCTCTTCTTTGCTTCTGGAAGAGGGATGGTGAAAACAACTCCAAGCATAGGCAACCGGTGTGAAAGGATACCAAGACACACACTACACGCTTTCTTCATTTGTGCTTCTTTTACTATCTGACAGCATTAACAAGGACGTGTGCAGAGTTTTTTGTTCGTGTACAATGTACATCGCTGGCCAGTGTGCCACTTGGCAGGAAGAGAAGAGCGCTGAAATGTGGCAGGCAGATACAATAATGTAGTCTGTCCATTGTTCTTCCTTTATCAGGCACTGCTGGACCAATGCAATTAACTAAGTCGTCAACAAATTTGTAATTCTGGAGAGTATGTGACTTCCTTCTGAGCAGCGATGATCTGCTGCTTCTTCTCAATGTCTTCGGATGGCAGTGGCCTGATATACCATAGCAGGATGATTTAAGTAGAGCTTTATTAGGCTTTCCCGGTCTATACACAACCTCTAAGTCAAACTCTTGTAGTTGCATTGTCATTGAGCTGTCTTCACCAAGGTCTTCATGTTTGACAACACCCACTTCAGAGCTTCGTTGTCTGTAATGTGTGTGAAATGAGTACCCTCATATAATGACACCATCATTCCATCACTGCCATGGCCACCATTGCTTCTTTCTCAAAAATAGTAGGGCATTGATCGCATTCAAGGAGACCTGCTATAGAATTCAATGCACCAAGGCCAAGGTCATAAACATCAGATTATATTATGAAAGGGTAGTCAACATCAGGCAACTTTAGAACATCCGACTCCAGTAGCATCAACTTCAGTGTCCGTAATGTTGTCCTCTGACTTTGAGTCTATAGAAATACTGCGTATTGTTTCAGGAATTCGTTCAAACAATATGTTATATCCGAGAACTCATGGATGAACTTGCGGAAATAATTGGCAAGTCCCAAGAACTGAGACAAAGCTGATACACATTCCTGGGCTGAGGGGAGTTCTCCAGGGGTGATGCCTTGCAAGGATCTATACTGATGCCATCTTCTGTGATTCTGTTGCAGACCTTAGGTCTGCAGAAATGGCATTTCTTCAGTTTGGCTGTAAACGCATGGCCCAATAACGCCGCAATTACTTTATGTAGGCCCTACAAAAGGTCATCCCTGATAGTGCCATAGACTACCGTATTATCAACATACACAACACATGAAGTTCCAATAAGGGTTCCTAGGGCATAGGACAAGCACGTTAGAGTTCTGCCGGACGGCATCACCCTCCACTTAAATCATCCACAATGGCAGATAAAACTTGTATAGTTTCTGGATTCCTGGTGAGGTGGAATTTGGTGAAACCCTGCAGCTGCATCCAAAGTGGGGATGTATTTTTTGCCAGATATAAAATTCAGGATGTCTTGGATGTCTGGCATGGGATACTTATCTGCCTTGATTTGTATGTTCCCCCCTTCTTCTTCTTCTTAAGGAAGAAAGGTTCAGCCAAAGACTGTTAGAAGGATCAATCTTGCCATCTTGTAGCAGTTCATTTACCATCTTGTCTATTTCCTTCTTGATTACCGGTGATGACTGATATGCCTTGTGAGCAACAGGTGCAGGTTGATCTTTGAAAAGGTTTTTGTGGTCCATGACTGTCATGTTACCAGGTTTGTTTGGGAATAAGTACTTGTCAGCATGACTTCCTGAAGTTGTGCAAGTGATAGGAAGGGATTAGGTTATGGGATAAGAAGTTTTATCCCATCACCTAATTCACATAAATAGGTTCATACGGCATAACTGGTACAGCCATTTCTTTGACATGTAAGATTTCACAGATCCTGAGTCCAAATACCCGACGAGTTTATTGTTCGTTGTCTCAATTGGCAAGCTAATCATTGCCTTAGTGTATTCACTTGTAAACATCCTGTGTGGAGGAGCTGCTGGTTGCTCACAATACTAGGCCACACGTTCTAAGTTTTGACAATTATAAAATCATATTGCTGCTAGTCATTCTTCTCTCGTTCTTCTTGTCTGACTAAGCATTATGCAGAAGGCCATCCAGTTGCTCCTCGTGTGATATGCTTGATGTCGCCTTGTTCTCTGTTGCCTTTTTCTGATGGCACTGAATCGTCAGGTGGTGTAGTTGTAGTCTTTGGTTGGCTGTGCTTATGAGAGTTTAGTCGTCGAGAATCCTGTGCAGGCATTACTGTTGCTCATTGGCTATGTGCAAGGAATAGGGTGGACGCCTATTGTCCTCCTGTTCAAGCTATGAAAATTGTGCCCTAACTGCAGAGGAAAGAACTGCCATAGCTTTCATGCCTGAAGAGTGGATCATTTGTCTGATGTCTCCTCTCATCCTCTTTATAGTAGTAGCAACTTGGCGAGCAGGGCGCACTGGTATTTTCAGCTTATTGAACTGACGTACGAAAGTAGCCAAAAAATTGGTTGTAGTTTCTTTTTCTTTCTGTTACATGTTCCCTATACGGCCACGCTTTCTGGGTTGAACAGAGGCCATTTGAAAGAACACAGAAGAACTGACTTGTTGTCCTACCACCAGCGAGCTATACCTTTCACCATTCTCTATACTTTCTTTTAAGAGCATGAAGCATTGTATTACCAATATTCACTACCGTCAATTGTTTTTCTGACACATAGATTTACATTTCGTCCAATGAGGACGAAACATGGGTGACGCCTCATTCATCGCTCATGTGGTGCACTTTTCAGTTATCAGACATAAATCATCGTTAATAGGTTCAACCCTTATTCTCTTTTTCCGCTCAAGCAGTACCTCATTCTCAGACTCGGTTACTGAACGCAATTTTCGTAATTGATGTGTACGATCACCCGTGAGTCTCAATATAAACGTTGAAAAATCATCGCCTTCAACAGTGAAGCATGAGTGTGCCATTTTTACTGTGCAGAGTGTGACCAAAAAATGCGCGCCTTCCATGTCACTTTCCTTTCCTCTGACAACAAAAATAAAAATGCAATCCAAGTAAATTTTCGTTTATGCATATATTTCGAAACCAGGTGGCGTGCCGTCGTCTTAAACATCACGTTAGCTGAATAAAAGTGAGCAGATATGGGAGAAATGTTAAATCAAGTGTGCTGCAGCACTATACATTGAAAGTATGACTTGAAAACATTGATGGTGGTGGGCAAACACAAATTGTAGCCTCGTAATAACACACCGAAAGAATGCCTACTAAGCGGATGTGGCTTACAGGTTGGAGTGTTGGGGTGGGAGGTCATGTTTGGGGTGCTGCTTCAGACTAGGCTGATTGCAAGCCGAGTGCTGCAAGACTCTGATCAACACAGTTGCTTAGCATCCCGTCCTTTATGCTGTGTCTGTTAACTTCGAAGTAGTCACTGCAACATCTTTTGCTCCTTATTTCTTGGGGGAAAGCACGGGCACCACTGCCCAGACACAGATTCGTGGTGTAATGATATCATTGGCCTACGGTTCATCTACCAGCGTTCTGATGATCTTCTAGATTTATGCTTTCTTGATCCTGTATTGCAAGGCCAATTGGTTTGGTATCCACCTGCAATTCTGGCTTGTTCATATAGATGTCAGTACATCCCAAACGTGAAGTTAACGCATCAGTGTGGTTCTTGACATATTTTAAGAGTTTCACTCTCTGTAGGGTGCGCATCCTGTTCATTAATCAGTTTCAAGCCCTGCTGTTCCCTTTCAATGGTCTTGTTCATGTTAGGCTAGAACTTATGCTCTTCAACCGTTTTGATGAACGGTGCCAGTGTCTTGTGTAGGTCGTGACAGCTTCTATTACGTATGTTTGGTGTAAACCTGCCCGTACGAGAATTCTCGGCAGGGCATAACGTGATCTGTGACCAGTGGAAAAATTTAGAATGGAATTCGTAGTTGTTGTCAATCACCCCGTTGTAATGAGGAGTGCAAGGAGTGCTTCCCTGGCATGCTCAAGTTAATTACGATAAGTACCACCGTAGCATTAGGATGTACTTTGCAAGATTGACTGGTTTTTGCTACCAAGTGGTTAAAACCGGTTTTTAACATAGTTTTTACCGTCCCGGCAAAAACTGTTTTTGCCATGTGTTTGCCATGTTTTTGCCCATTTGGCCAAAAATAAGGCAAAAATCTACTTGAAGTCATATATAAAAAAAAAAACCGCCCTACAAAAGTAAAATATTGGCAAATTATCAAAGCTCCCTTTGAAAACGTCAAATCGTTTACTTTGAAAATTCATATTCACTTATTTACCTTTCATATGTTTATTTCCACAGTACAGTAAAAGATTTTCACAATATCTATGCAAATTTATGCAAATGACTGCCGAAAATTTTCACAGATATTGTGAGAAAAATATCTTTTACTGTGAAAATAAGCGTATGAAGCGACTTGCTGGTTTTTTCCAGTTTTAACCAGCAATAACCCGAAAAAACCTTGAAAACCAAGTTTTTTCCATTGTTCCGGCAACAACTCAAACCTGGTACTTTGTAACTATCATGTTCTAATAACTTGGCAAGACTTCTGAGATCACCGATGATGTGTCTTCACTGCTGAGTAAGGCATGTACATCATAATCCCTGACGTATATGGGCATCAGTGGCAGTTGATCACCATTACGCGCATCCACAATTCGGCCACCATTGGTGTGTATCATTAGACTCGCCAACGTACTTCATCACTCCTTTACCTACACCCACATGTCAGTACCAATCTTTACTGATTCGTTTTAAGGCCTCTTGTCGCTGCTTTCCGGCCAGGGGGCCCCTGTTTCCGTTTTTAACACTTCAGCCTTGGCAACAGTTGATGAAATGTCCTTTCCGGTGACAGTTAAAACATGGACCATTGCTCTTCTTCTTAGATATAGGTGAAACCTAAGAGTTTAAGCTGACAATTCATTGTTTTGCGTACTATTTCATTGGGTTGGGTGGGGGCGCAAGTGATGGTCCGCATTTTCCCCTTAGAAATTCATGTTGTTCCTACACCCTTCGCTCCGCCCACCACTCCGAAAAAATCGAGACGAAGTCTAATGACATAACCGTTTGTCGTGGTTTTCATTAATATTATTATTACTGTTTTTATAAATTTGGAGCTTTTCAATTTGAATTAAACTTAAGCCAAAATTGCAACACATTGACATAGAATAACCAATGACGTTGAGTGAGTTCTGGCAACAATCACGAGTGGCGTAACCACGAGTTATCATTTGTTGCCAGAACTCCCGAGACGCCATTGGATATCCTGCTTATAGCAACCGCATATTGTTCGAGTCGTGGGTGCAACAAAGAACAAATAGCGCTGACGTTCTTTAATTCAGAAGCTTAACAAGATGACTGTGCGTGCAACAATGTTTACACAAAGACAGCATTGTTATTGCTTGTTTGGTGAAAGATCTGTGATCGTGTTTATGAACGCGATGGGTTGCTTCGGATTCGAGTAAACTTTTCGTAAATAAAAATAGAGTATCTTTGTTGGCAAACTGGGTTTTTCGTCGTTGTGCGATGACGGTGAAGAGTGATGCGGTAAGACAATAAACTTGTAATCACAGGACGGGAAGCCAAATGGGCTCCATCAGTGATAAATAAACGTCAATTAACGTTTAACTACTTTTGTGATAAATAAACCTGTATTTGAAAGTTTTATATTTAACAAATAAATTAAAATAATCAAAATTATGACAGTTGGTTGTGTCAGCATGGCTAGCAATAGGCTTCTCTGGGAGGCAACCTTCATTGCAAGGTCGAGTGGAACGATAGTATTAGGAAAGGTTGGTCATTCCCGAGCTCATTATCTTTTTTTCCCACCAAATGACGTCACTGGAGCTTCTGATTTTATGTGTACTTTTGTGCGCATGTGCGTGAGAGTTTTACGAATTCATTGAATTGCGTTGCGCAATATATTACGTCTACCTACCATGATGCTAAACGGTATTGTTTTTGTTTTTGTTTTTGTTTACGTCGTTTCTCAAACAATGGAGTAAGAAACAAATGTTTCCCAGCAGGCTTTAGCCAACAACATTATAAATACGATAATTAAAATTCCAGCCGAACCACTGTTTAATTCACAGGTGACCTCAACAATCACAGCTTTTATTTATTTTTTCTGTATTACTGTCACATCTATCACAAAAGTCCTCTCATCGTCGTGGGGCAGTTTGCTATTCGTGCTGAGTTCGTGCTCCCTCAAATCAAATCAAACAACCTTCCTGAACTTCTCTATGTACCGTACTGGCCTAAAGGGGGGGAGCCGTACAAATCGGAGGAGCCGTACAAAGGAGCCGTGCTGTATAACAACTGCCGACAAACCCGTAGGCCTACAGCTTGAACTGACTTGTCCTCGTAAATAATAAACAACCGTAAGCATCGAAAAATACCTGGCGTAGACGTTGAGGCCAAAGAAGAACAATTGAGACGGTTCACGCTATTATCAGCCGCCGGGATCGTGCATAGAAGCCGTACTTACTCGTTACCATGGTTACCAGTTTGAGCTAGCGCTGGCCGTCCGGCGTCTAGTGCTCATTTTCAGTTATATTGTCGATTGGAATTCGGTAGCTTAATACACACGAACACACTTTTCACGTTCGGAGCGGTCCGACTTACGTTTTATAATTAGTATTCATTAGTTTGTTAGTCCGGAGTGGTCCTGAGTTGCGTCGATTCATCATACCGAAAACGGCGGCCATGTTGAATCCACAGATCACAGAAATTCGTGACGTAAGCGGGGCTTTTCATTGAGTGCGTGAGCGCGAGTACGCAAATATGCAAGACTTGTCGGAATAGACCGGTGTGCTTCATTGGGTGGGGTGAGAGCTATCCACCAAATAATTTGTTTTAGTTTTCTAGTAAAATTGTTTATTATTTACAAGTAGAATTAGTGTAGAATTTACAAGTGTTGAATGGTTGTTTTGTTGTTGTGTTCCGTTAGGTTTTTTTTTTTTTTTTTTTTACTTTATTGTCTTTTGTTACGGTATTTTAAATGCAAATAAATTAACGTAAAATGTGTAGGAATAACAAAGAAACATTACTCAAAAATTGGTTTGGTTATAATACTTATAAGTATAAATAACTATGCGTGTGGTACCATTGTTGGAACGTGTCGTGGCAACCTTTGTCGGGTAAGGTGAGAGCTACCCACCAACTAATTTGATTTAGTTTTAGTATTTACAAGTAGAATTGGAGTAGAATTTAAAAATGCTGAATGGTTGTAGTTTTCTTGTCTTCTGTTAGGTATTTTATGAATTTGTTTTGTTATGTTAACGTATTCCAAATGCAAATAAATTAACGTAACTGTGTAGGAATAACAAAGAAATATTACTCCTAAATTGGTTTGGTTATATAAGTATAAGTATTGGTTATTCATAAGTATTAATGACTATTACAAACAAGCATTAATAGGCATAAAATTTGCTATAATTGCGTTTTAGCTTGATTCCGAAATACCCCTTCAGGCAACAACAAAACTATTCCTCCTTTCTTTGCTGCATTGTTGGAAATCTCAATAGTGGGTTCTTCCACTACTAGGTTCTTCCGAGAATGGCTTTGTAAAACTGGTTCATTGTTCGGAATCCACGACGAGAACCATATGCGTGTGGTATAAACGTTTATCATCACTAATCGAGCCCATTTGGCTCTCCGTCCTACAATTACTGTATCACTGTTACAATACTGCATCACTATTCAAGATTCTGAAAGCATCTGTCATCGCGTAACAATAAATAGGCCTAACCCCGTTAGCAAACTAAGGTTATCAGTATTTTTTTCTGCCCCGTCACGTTCATACCACAGAAACTCAACGCCGAATAACCCTTTCAAACAACTATTAAAAAAATTTGTAGGAGAAGTTGTCTGAAGGAGCTGTTAGTCCTTGAGTTTCCTCGGTTTGGACAGTGATGGGGCACTTCGGAATCGAGTTACAACCCATTAACACGAGCACAGAACCCTTCACCAAACAAGGAATAGCAATGCTGTCAACAATGACATATCCGTCGTATTATCGACCTTTCTGAGCAAAAGAACGTCAACACAATTAATTCTTTGTTGTGCTTACCATTGTTGTCGGTTAGAGCTCGTGAAATTGGGTGATAAACAGGTTTTCAGCCACTTTCCTCGGAGTGACGCAACAATGGCTATAATTGTTATATCTCACTCCTCGGAAAGTGGCTGATGACCTGTACTTGTAATTTCTAAATTGACGAGCTGTCGATGCAAAAAATTTACGAAACATTTCACCATGCCATGTGATTACGACATGTCACTTGAAACGTAATTTTGCCACATAGCTAACTGTGGGTCTCTACACATCACCGGATTCGAGCAAACGACTAACCGGGTGAAAAACATACGTAGTTCGCTATGTACTGCTCTTTGTCCGAATGCCTGTACAAACACGTTCGTATATTCATGTAAAGCGTTTGCCGCCGATTCCCGATATTGAGCTGCCGATATGAACACCCGATTGTTGTCTCCAAATCTCAACAATACTTGTAATACTGAAGACGAAGACTTTGTATTTGATTATCATCCTTTGTTTTCAACAATGAAAAAAACGTTTGACGTTTTGTAAGCAATCTATTGTAACCCCACGTGCTGGACGAATGTTTGGCTTGAATTTTTAGCTTTTAGTTTCACTTCCCTCCTGATCCTCCCAACCGACCTACTCGGCATCAATCGCTATTTTCGGATGCCTTTTTATGCCTATTATTTAGAATATTTCCCCCTAACCCTAAATTTTCACCAACCCAGATTTAACCCGTGCAAGCGTGAGCTGCATCCCGACTTATTTAAAGCGTACATTTTCTATTAATTTCCATTTGAACTTAAATTCTATTTAACTTAAATCCAAAACAAGCCTAAGGGTTTATTCCTCCTACATAGTTTTGTGACCCCGAACCCGCATTTCAGGCGAACCAATAAATCTACTATTTTTTTTTTTTGGGGGGGGGGAGTAACATCATTTCGACATAGGTTATAGGACATAGGTTATAGGTTATAGGTTATAGGTTTTATATCGAAATTTCGTCTCAACTTTGGCTACCTAAAACTCCCCATTTCTCCCTTTTGTCCACGTCAGTCTTGTTGTGAGCAGCTTTAAGTAAACCGAAGCCAAGCTCCCAACATTCACACGTGCTAGGCAAAGTAAATAGACAAAAAAAAGATATCTTGATGCTATGTTCGCTGCGTAGGATATAATATGTTAAGGAAACGAACAGCTTTAAGTCGCTGATATTCAACAACAACACTAAGATGTAACGGATTTTATGTCACAGGGCGCGAAATTGGCACCGGCCCATTGGACAATGCGGGTAATTTTCGGGAGGTCCGGTAGTTTTGAAAATTTACCGGCCCTCACGGCCGGTTCAAAATTCCAAAACAAAAACGTAACCTCTTTAAATAAAAAAAATTAGATTTTTAATCATAATTTTAACGGACTGTATCATTATTTTTACCCTGATTATTAATCAAAATCTGCATAAAAACATGGGATAGTGTTGACCAGCTGGCTTTGCGATGGTACACTTGACCACTTCCGTAAGCGAACAGTGACGTCATGGTTTGTTGGGATATCTCCGCATCATTCGCTTCTCAATGCCAAAAGTGACTGCTGGGTTATTAGCTGGCTGCGTCTCCTAAATTTCAAGCTAGCTGTACGGTAACACTGACGAAAAACCCAACGAACTTCGTCTTTTTTGTGAAAGTCCTGATTCTGACACAGATTTGTCGGATGATTATTAGTTTAAGATAATCATTTCGTTAAATAAACGTGTAAGCATTTTGGGAACTGAAATTATGGTTAAGTGTAACACGTTGGCCCCAAACGGATCTATGTAAATATTTTGCAAATCATCAGGCGCGGATCCCAGGGAGAGGGGAACTATTTTTCCCCCTCCAGCAAAAAAAAAAAAAAAAAATACAAACAATATTTGAGTTGCCAAATCAGCTGCTACGAAATGATATCATTATTTTAAAAAATCGTAAAATCTCTGCCTGGTTCATGCTTAATAATTAAATTTTTCTTTAGTAGAATAATTATTATATTACTGGTTCTCGTAATCCTTTCCAGTGGTGCATTAGTCGAGGGGGAGCACTTTTTTAAAAATAAAATATTGTGATGGCTGTGGACACAAAGATGTGTTATGGTAGTAGTTGAAAATGTAAAATATAATCGTAATTTGTGTAAGAAGTATGTATGTAATGTAGGCCTACACCTGCTGTATAGTCTATAGTCTATAGAAGTTCAGTAAAGTAAGCTTTCTGCTTTCTGGCAGTGTTTGACTGTGTACCTATATGTGAACTTTCATTTTGCTTTTGGATTGCTTTTTATTACTGGGTTTAATTATGGGGGGGAGGGGGGCGAAGAGCTCCCTTACTTTTTTTTTGTGCCACTATAACACCACTGATCCTTTTTCTTTCTTTCCCACGGTAATATATAAATTAGTACAGCACAAACTCGGTGCATGAACAAATCTGCGTGTGAGGTTTGCTGCGGACCATTGACGCGATACGTTTTCATAAATGTAGTGCAGAAAAGCCAGCTGGAAACTACTATTTACCGAATAATTTTTATTTATCTATGTTGTCATGTCACATTCTGACCACCAATTGGCTCACAGCACAACTAAGATGGAGGTCTACATCTTTTATTTCGTGATACTAAAATAATACGGTTTGTTTCAAAGTTTAAAAAAAAAGGAATGATAGAAGGGCTGTGCAGAAACCTGAAAATTCTCCTAAATGGCTTAAATTTGTCATCCTCAGGTATTTTGGACACCGGAAGTCTCCCTTCCCCATCCCACCACTCAAAAAAATATGAATACATCCGGAACTGATAGGAGGTATTTGACCCCCCCCCCCCTCCTCCCCAAGGAAAAAAATTCTTCCCGGATTATGCACCAGAATTGCAGAGAAGAATTAGGATGAAAAAAAAATCAATTTAGTTTTGGGCCGGTATTTGGAGGTCTGGCATTTTAAAACTGGGGCCAGACCAGTGTCCGGTACGAGATTTTACTAAATTCGCGCACTGCACTATGAGACAAATCTAAGCAGGATATTATTTTTCAAATAAATTAACAGACTTTATTTTTAAAACACCTTGTGATAAGCAATTACACCCCTGAATAGTTACAGATCATTTGGTATGTCGTCATGCTTACATAAAGCATCGCATCCTTAGTCATTAAGACTGAATCAATAATGCCCGTATTTGGGTTTGTATTCTTCGTGATGACCATAGCTTGGCTTGTATTCGTCATGTTTGTATCCTCCCTTGTAATCTACATCAGCGTGAAAGCCATAATCGTCGGCCTTGTATTTGACAATACGAACTTTGCCGTCAGGTTGTGCGATAGAATAGCTGCCATAGATATTCTTGCCATCCTTGTGTTCGTCACGTGACTGGTAGTTGTAGTGTTTATCATCCTTCACGTCATATTTGAATTTGTAGTCGATGTTCTGAAAATTAAATCATACGAAATTAGTGAAAATAGCGACTAGTGAATTATCAAGTGAGTAAATATGGTTGGGACTCCTATTTCCGCCTCTCCTTGAACTGAAACGTCCTGGCAGGACTTAGCCCAGTTGCCTGAAAAAGCTGATTTGGAGAGTGACTCGAATGGCAGCTAGTGTGGCTAGGGTACCATTCTTCAGCGACTTAATACTACCGGGTCTGTTTTGGTCTATTCTGGATATGGTTTCTCGGTTCGAATCCTTGAGTTTTCCCTTCCTTTACTACACTCTTATATCCTCCTAAAACAACTAGCAAGGTTAAAAACTGGGCCTGTTCAGCTCGGTGATTAGAACCGAGAAACCTCCAACTAACATAGTGGTCGAAAGAATGTCCAAAATACATCAAAGTGGACCTCATAGTCGTCGAAGAAGGTTAGTAATCTCTCACTCTATGCTAGCAGCACTGACTGGTAGGGACTGTGCCAGACCCTTCTTGGCCCTCTACCCCCCCCCCCCTCCACTCCCCACCAGGTCCATTCAGCGAACTTCTTCTTTTTGCTTCGGAGGAGTTAGGTTTTTAAGAAATTTAATTTAATTTAATTGTGTTACTGTGAACTTCGACTATGAAATCATATCCGCTTGAGATAGCGATATGAAAGTATGCTGGCTGGATGATTGATCCTATGGTTTGAGTTGATGAGGACACGTTGGGTATACTAGTGGTCCCCTAGTCTTATTGTGCCTGTGCACTGTCAGCTTATTTAATAAAAAAAATTGAATGCAACGTAAAACCCAAAAATTGTCACTCTTTTCTTTTAATGGCTGGAGTTTAATTCAATCATACAATTTAATACTATGAAGTACGGAATGCCACTGCCATTTATCTTAAATCATCTCGCCTACGCGCTAGTGCACTAACACTTGAGTACTTACGTCATGATGGTCGTAGTGGTCTCCATGGTAACCGTGGTGGTCATCGTGTTTGTAGTGGTCAGCAAGCGTCAGGCCAACGACGGCCAGAAGAAGGGCCTTAAAAGAAAATAAACAATTGACAAATAAGTACAAAAAAAAAACAGTAGCACAGTTTTATATCCTGTAAGTAATTTTTTGTTATTCTGCGTAAATACATGCGCTACCATTCTTAATGGTATTAAATTAAAAAAAAAAAAATAATACTTCGTTTCGCTGCGAATCGCCATCCTCGGCCTCATAGTTTAGAAACACACAGACCTCAGCTAATTCAGTTTATTAAGTGGTTCGAAATTCAGTGGAATTTATAAGTGTTTAACAAAATACATAAAACCTAACGACTGTATTTTAAATCCTCTAAAAATAACATTTTAAAAAGAAAAAAAAAGTGAAGTTATGTACCTAACACAGATCTAAAATTTACCACCACACAGATGTAGTCTAGGCATGGCAGAATGCTACAAACAGATTAAAGCACAAAAGGATGCATTAAATAATCCTTGAAATCAGTGAAACAAGAAATAACCATTTACGGTGTGATACCAAAATTGTAAACGTCGCCTGCATGGTTCGGAAGTCGTTTTACCCTTTTTGTTAGAATTGCACCTCGCGCAGGTTTATTTCTAATTTCAGTGGTTTGAATGATTTTTTTAATGCAGCCTTATACCCTGCTCTCTAATCTTTACATAATCTTTAAACAGAACAGTAAAATCACACTTTTTACAGAGGGAAACCTGGTAAATGCTGATTTTCATGTTGTGAACCCTTGATTTACAGTAGTCCTATAATTGTACTTTAATAATTGTACTTGAAATTAATAATTGATCAGGTATATGAGGTTTGAGCTTTCGTCAGCTGACGTTCTAAGGTTCGGTAATTGGCGTGTCTTTTAGGGGGTTGAATTTTTATTTACCAATACAAGCATTTGTTAGTTACGCTGGCTAAATTCTCGAGACAGTAGTTATATTAGGTTCAAAACAAACTAATATATTTGTAAACAAGCCCTTAAGAGTCGGCCCATATACTGTTTGCAGCCATATGTAGTATTCTGCATTCTTTGGGACCCCATGTGAAAATATTGAAAATTTGAAGCTTTTTTAAAAACTATTTACTCCATTTCCAAAATATTTTCTAATTTATTTACTGACCTTCAGGGGTTACATTTTGGAAATCTTTGAAGACATAAGGGACATTTTTAAACATGGTTGAGTTGGAGCCTCATCTGGACTGAGGGTGCTGCGGACGCATTGTCTGCGTGTTGCTTGGGCCAGCTGTGTAAACCTGCAATTGTTTTTTCCCCACAATCTAAAAAAAAAACTGCCGCGTTCAAATGTTCTTTACCGAATTTGATAAGGGAGCATTCATAAAGTATGTCAAGGCACTTTTGGGCCAATTTTGACCCCTCCATCCCATGTCACATTTTGTCACACATACTCATACTCCCAGAAACGAATGTTACATCGATGTCACCCTCCCCCATCCCCGAAAATTGTTTTTTTTCCCCCTGGGACTGCACAAAACCCTTTAACAACAGCTTGTTTCGTCCGTCATGAGCCAGTTTAAAATAACAAGCCAATATAAAGAAAGATGAGTTCACTTCACTGAAATGCACCAGTAGGCCTACCTCATGGGAGTTCAGCTAGTTAAGTGGGACGTAAAACCGTTCGGGCACGATGTCACATCAATAGTGCCATCGCGTGTCATTTTATGTACTTTGAGTGACATCGTGAGACTATCATCATCCATGGCTGGTAAACTTTTCTAATATCAACAGTTTTGAGGAAGTGTTGAGCTCACCACTCATGACGTCGAACTAGTAGAGCTTAAGAACGCGCTGCATAAACGATTCTGAAAACCTGCGTGTTTGCGCAGTAGCCTACACAAACTTATCCTTTTCTGTCCCTTACTTAATCTTTTTTGGCCCACTTTTTGGCCTTTTTTTGCGTTTTCAGGCCTTTTTAAAGCTTTTAGGGCCGGTACAAAAGGCCATTTCTTGTTTCGAAAAGGGCATTTTGCGAAAAGGGCAGGAGCAATGCCGCCCGTACAGGCGTAAAACTTGGAAGAAACATGTGGCTTGCTGCAATGGCTCTATTCTATTATAGCCACCCAAGCGTTCAATTCACACAGTTTCCCGTTCCTCCAGCAACCATCAAGGCAAAACAAATAACTTCATCGTGTTAGAAACACAAATCGTGCAAGGACACAGCAGCCATCTTGTTTTGCTGTCATGGGCGCGTGACGTGCGCGTGCCGACTGAACAGCACTCAACCATAGCTAGTAAACTTTCCGGCTAGACTTTCAACGACATTAGGGGTGTAGGAAATAAGGGCGTCACAAAGGCGAAGACGTTGTTAAGCGACGGAGGTATGTTTGGCGGTACATACAGTCGGCAGAGCATAGATTTTGGACGCAAATATAGTACTATCTATTGACAATGTGTGGTAGTTTCTAAATAATAACCTTGAAGCTTTAAAATTAATTTTAAGTAACTGTTTAAGTTAACAAGCTTGCTGTCACTCAGTGTTAAAGACACAGGGCCGGATTAAAGGGGGTGCTTTGGGTGCTTAAGCATCGACCCACAGGCCGAAAAAGGCCTCAAGGGTGCCTGACGGTCACGCGAAAAATAAAATAAGGTACTATTTTAAATAAAAAATTTTTACTTTTACTGTTTTTACACAAAAAAATAACAAAACTACTTTTTTTGCGGTACAGTCGGGGGTGGAGGGAAGGAAAATAGGGCCACAATAAATATTAACCCTTAGCCTGCTGATTTAATTTTCTATCTCCAAAAAGGTAGGGGCAACCTGGACGGGATCGAACTAGCAATTTGAAGGAGGTCTTTAACTTCAGGCACACGCCTCTACCAACTCGGCCACGTCCGTATCTAGAGTCGGCTTGTTAAGGGAACCTAGTATTGTTGTCGTTTCTCCATTGTTGGCCATCTCGTGCATACTTTGGACTCTGTTTTTAGGACTCCAAGCTGTGCTCGTGTTTTTGACGAGCATACTCGTCCTCAGCACTTTAAGGGTTAAGCACCAGGACTATACGAGGTTTAATCCGGCACTGAATGTAAATAGACCGTCACGTCCTTTTTGCCAGAAAGAGTTTTAAGGAAACGAGCGGAAGCATCTCGGTCGGCGTTCTTTTTTTGCCGCCCTCGACTGAAAGAAAGCGGCAACAGATCAAATCAACCGCATCAGCGGTGTTTTGGGCGGCCATAATGTACAACCTAATCTTATGCTTTGTATTCTCTCAAGATCCGGCCGTTATTTAGTATACAACCATGTCTAAACACCTCTGCGAAGCAGTGTGCCCAAGCCCCCCCCCCCCCTCCCAGAACCAATGTTAAAACGTCAGAGGGTGTCGCCTTGGAGTAAACGCACATTTTAGTAACGCGTTGTTGGAAATCGCGAGGTCACTGTTGAGTTAAGGTCACGGTTTATGGAGGGTCTCTCATTCATGTTATTTTCCCTATTTCAGGCCTACTACGTGCTAGCGGCATCGTGTTGTGGATAGAAAACTCGGGTGGAGCAGAAATATTGAATTCAAGCCTTTTACAGCCTAACATTCAGAATGACCTTACCCATACATTCTACTTCCACGTTTCCCAACCGGTGAGGCGGGCCTCTCTTGGGAGGCGCCGAACAACTGCCGGTGCCGTACTATAAGGGCGCATTTACCAACGAATCGCCTGTGCATTCTCGCAGATAGAATTTAATCGCAATAGAAAGATGTCGTTGCCATGGTAACAACGCTACCTGTATTAGCTAAATACGACATCGTTTGAGTAAATGCTTTAAGTCTTGTAATCCGTGACAGTAAGATAAAGATTTCCTCCTGAAGAAACAATTTCCCAGTCAATTCTGAACACACATTATTGACTGTTATCGTTGCGAGACGGCAGAACTAAAATCGCCGCCATGTTGGGATTTCAGATGATTTCCAGTTTCAAGTTGCGAGAATGGAAAGGCGAGTCGTCGCGTAAACACACCCTAAAGATCAGTGACGATTTTTTTTTAAATTTTCAACTATGCATCACAAATTGTATGAGAAAGACGAAATTTTCATTTTTAAATATCTACAGATTTTTTGTGCAATCTATACAGCCATTTTTTCCGAAATTCTAGACGTTTTTGTTCTCATGTGTCAACTGCCTCATCGTAGTGAAAAAAAAAATTGCACAGCTATTTTTTTTGGGGGGGGGGGGGGCACTGTTGCCTGCTAGTCCCAATGGGGAGGCATACTGCAGTGGTTGGGAACCACTTTTCTACTTAATGCCAAGCTAATTGACAGGTTAAAACCGAAGCAGTTTTGCAGCACCCTACTTTCCTGACACTTAAGCTCACCATTTATGCCGAATTAAAAGTAGCCTACTAAAATCTTTTCTTGCCCAAATAAGAAATATATGTAAAAAAAAAAAAAACATGTTTTGTCACACTGAACTGACGGTCCTGCTCCCTCCCTGTTCCCTCGGAGTGTGACATATTTTATGAATGGTCCCTAAGCTATGATTGTTGTCTTCGTGTGTCATTTTTATACTACTTGGCTAGCAACATCGCTGAAAACCGGCAAAAAAATAAAATAAAAAATCTACTTATTAGCGGTTTAAAAAGAAATTGGTTAAAAAAATAAAACATAAAATTTTATGTTACAAACATCTTCAGAGACGTTCCAGTAAAATCATGAGAACTTGAAAATAGTAACGTATTAAAAAAAAAAGAAAAAGAAATAATGAAGTGGCTACTTGCAGACTCAATATTTCAGTGAAGTTTTGAAGAAAACTGAAGTACTAAATAAGAAGAAAATATTTGTGCATGAATTAATATTGCCAACCGATACGAGCATCTGATTCGTGATGGGCTGTGAAAAAACCGAGTTGAAAATAAAATGAATAAAAAAAAATAGTAATTTAACTCCAGAATCGATCAAAATAGCAAATATCTTCATTAAAAGAGCTGGCAGAAATTAACTTGAAAAATTAAATAAAAACAAGTTGTTTTGTTAACGCTAAAACCTTGGAAACCTAATGCAGAATCATACAAAACTGATAAAATAAAATGAACTTACTATTTTCATCATCATTTTGGCAGCAGACTGTTTGTGGCAAACACTAGACTAGTAGAGGAGAGTGTGATAATTGAAAATTGCCCACAACCTTTTTATACAAGTCCGTTATGCGGAACTGAACACGGTCATGGAAAACAAAATGTGATACTGAAAGTATCAGCCAAGCGGAAATGGAGGAAACACAATGTTTATACACATTTCTTTTATTTAAGTCACTGATGACAATTCAGATTCCGTTTCTTTTTACGGTTAATAACTTTTGAGAGCGACAATAATTTGGATCGGTTGGTAATTAGAATTTTTTGACAGATGACAGCGTTGGAATGTGTCGGGAAAGCAGGGTGTGGTCACAGAGTGCTCCGCCAGTTACTTCCTGAATGCGTGTCATTTCTATCTAAGAAAAAGCCCTATTTTTTTTTAAAATAATTTTCTTGAAGCTTTACTTTAAATGAACCAAGCTACTCGTACAGATGAATCCGAATAATTTTGACCCGCAGCAGACTTTTTTTGAAGGAAAAAGAAGTCTATAAAGGAGGGAAAATCTGCGGTCATAGCTAAGAGCAAGAGATATATATAACGTAACGCATTGGCTAGAATAAAACCCGTAGCTGTTAGATCAGTGACAATAACGCCATCTTGGCTACGAGGCAAGCATATGGAGCGATAGCTACAAGGGACACTAGATTAAAATGGAGGGAAAAAAAACAACAGCACTTCTTGTCAAGCCAGTGTTGTGAAAGCGGTTTAGTAGGCATAAAAACGTTGTTTTCTCATATCCCTTATGCTGTGAGGTTGTAGATCGGAAAGTAAAAGATTCCACTTGCTAAAAACTTCAGCAACTGCAAACAAATCAAATAAAATCGCACGTTTGAGGCCTAAGATATCCGCTTTAACAGCATTGGCTTCAGTAAGACGACCTTCTTTTTCCCCTCCATGTTTTGTTTATCCAGTGCCCCTTGCGGCGAGCCAAATTGCTGACTCCAGCATAGAGTTATATACAATAATATGACGTCACTGTCACTACTCTATTGTTGCGAGGGGAGGAGTTTAGCTTTGGTATTGGGTGGGTGACCTCCTGGGAATCCATTCCGGGTGCTGCAGACAATCCCAGACATAGGGCCTTAGGGCTTCGTCGGGCAGATGACCGGGTGCGGTTAACGCTCGCTAAAAACCCTTTGAACCCTTTGAAGTTTAGCTTTTTTTGTGGTAGGGCGGGAGGGGGGGTTGTAAAAGCAATCTCGTACAATAAAAATAGGCATAAACAACGGTCGGGATTAATTAGCTCTCTTGCGCAACGATTTACAAAACTAGTAATCTCTCATCCTACTCTGGCCGGCACTAACTGATGAGCACTTTGACAGGGTCTCCGTTCTAGTCGCCGACTTCTTCAGGCAACTATAGGTTTAGTTCTGGCACCGCTCAGGCACCACGTCCATTGACCATTATTAATATGATGAAGCTTCAATTTACAAATTGAAGGGCAGCCATAAGCACTAAGGCTATATGTTATATTTCCTTTTTTTCTATTTGCTCTTAAAATTAATTTCTTGTAGCCTTAAGTCACCTGAAGCAGATTGTCGTTATTCTTGGGGAAAATTCTCATTTTTTTTTTATCTTACTGGATATTTTAGAAAAAGAAGAAAAAAAGGCAATACTAATGTCTTAGCCTACGTATAGGGTCATACTTGGGCCAGGGTTTATCACCCGACCCTGCTGGCACTACTTAGTCAACGCTGGGCCAACGATGTCAAAGCGGTTGGTATGACTCCATCATGCCAACGTTGGAGTCATGATGATTCAAATCAAAATTTCAAATGAACATTTCTGTAACAATGTTCAAAATATTATTCGGTGCGATTTAGTAGGGGAAAGTTTTGGTGTGTTGATATCACTCCTTTGAAGGGCCGAACCATTTGGAACTTGGCGGCCCCTTTTACCAGTTTTGGTTTTTGATATGATATCACTCCTTTTAAAAAACAAATTGTGTATTGACTCAATTCCACTACCGTGCAGATGTGTAAGAAAGTGCCACGTCAACGAGAAAATAGTTTTCAATAATTTGCTACTACCTTTTGGCTATAGGCCGAATCATTCTCAACTTAGTCACCTCTTTATAGATTTTTTGTTTGGTTTTAATTTTGTTGTAATTTGTTTTATTTAGTTAGTTTTGGTGTGTTGATATCACTCCTTTGAAGGGCCGAACCACTCTCAACTTGGTAGCCTTTTCACCAGTTTTTGGCTTTGTTTATTTTGCTTTGTTTTTACAGTTGGTTTATTTTTCGTGAATAGGACGTGAATACAATTTCTTTGCAACGTTGTTTAGATCACATCAAAAACCAGAACTGGTAAAAGGGGCCGCTAAGTTACGAATGGTTTGGCCCTTCAAAGGAGTGATATCAACACACCAAAACATTCGCCAAGTTAATCGCACCGCTTAATAGTTCGAAGATTAAATGAAAACTAGAACATTGCTACTTTCGGTAGCAATGTTCAAGTTTTCATTTAATCTTCGAACTATTAATCGGTGCGATTAAGTTGGCGAATGTTTTGGTGTGTTGATATCACTCCTTTGGAGGGCCAAACCATTCGGAACTTGGCGGCCCATTTTACCAGTTCTGGATTTTGATATGATATTACTCCTTTTTTTGTTAATTATGTATTGACTCAAATCCTCTACCGTGCAGATGTGTAATAAAGTGCCACTTCAACAAGAAATTGGTTTTTAACGATTTGCTACTATCTTCTGCCAATACGCCGAACCATTCTCAACTTACTCACCTCTTTATCATATCAAAATCTAAAACTGGTAAAAGGAGCCGCCAAGTTCCAAATGGTTCCGCCCTTCAAAGCAGTGATATCAACACACCAAAACATTCGCCAAGTTAATCGCACCCTTAATAGTTCGAATGTCAAATGAAAACTAGAACATTGCTATTTTCGGTAGCAATGTTCAAGTTTTCATTTAACGTCCAAAGTATTATTTGGTGCGATTAAGTTCGCGAATGTTTTGGTGTGTTGATATCACTCCTTTGAAGGGCCGAACCATGCCTAACTATGCTTCAAGACATAAGACTCTAACGCTATGGCGTCGCGCTGCAATGGTTTACAACCTCGACAATTGAATTGATGTGATGTTTGTTGTGATGATTGTTGCCTAACTTGGCGCGACACACTAGCGTGTGTCTAGATAGGTTTTTGGTTTGGTTTTAATTTTGTTGTAATTTGTTTTATTTAGTTAGTATTGGTGTGTTGATATCACTCCTTTGAAGGGCCGAACCACTCTCAACTTGGTGGCCTATTTACCAGTTTTTGACTTTGTTATTACAGTTGGTTTATTTCAGTTTTTTACTTTGTTGCTATAGTTGGTTTATTTTTTGTGAATTGGACGTAAATACAATTTCTTTGCAACGTTGTTTAGATTTATCGTGAACACTAGTGTGTGTCTAGGCACGCACGTCAGTATACACGTTGCCATTGTCCGAACTTTGGCCGTCCAATGAGAGACTATGCCGACAATACTAAGGGTGCGTTTATGCAACGACTCGCCTTTGCATTCTCGCAGATAGAACTCAATCGCGATGGCAAAGGTGACATTGCCATGGTAACAACGCTAAATGGATTAGCTAAATCCGACATCGTTTGAGTAAATATTTGCAGTCTTATAATCCGTGCCAATAATATACAGAATTCCTCATGGCGAAACAATTTTCCCACACGCTTCTGAACTCACGTTATTTGCTGTTTTCGTTGCGAGGCGGCAGACTTAAAACCGCCGCCATGTTGGAATTGGAGGTGATTTCTAGCTTCTAGCTGCGAGAATGCAAAAGCGAGTGGTTGCTTAAACGTGCCCTAACAATGGTTATAACAATATTTTCGTACTTACGCGCCCTCCCACGCCATTCCCGTTACGCCCCCAAGCTCCAAACCATAAAAGGTACGCAGTTCGTATTGTACTGCACCCATTCGCTCAATTTCATAACTGGAAGCCTTCCCGTTATCTCGGTATCGATGAAGAATCACCTTATGGAAATTAACATGGGTATGAGCGGAGTAGCTAGCTAGTAGCTAGTAGCTAGTAACACATTTACAACGTTATTGAGGGTCAGATTTGAAATTGAAAGCAGCTTAGCTGGCATTCCTACACGAGTTAATTTTTATGAGGTGGTTCATTGCTCATGATTGCAACACAATTTAAGCTTTTGTACCGCATTATTATTTTTCCCCAAGTACCTGAAAATCAATGTGCCCAACTATGCTTCAAGATATAAGACATTGACACAATGGCGTCGCGCTACAATGGTTTACAACCTCGATAATTGTATTGATGTGATTTTTGTTGTGATGTTTGTTGCCTAACTTGGCGCGACACACTAGGATGTGTCTAGATTCGTTGGCTCAACGAAGGGGGGCCTAGTTGTTAGCTGACATAAAGTACAAACCAATAATACAAACACCTTAGAAACGTACTATCAAAGTTGGTCAATTAAGTGTAAACCATTAACACAAAAACTAAAAAAAAAAACCTTATCTTAGCCCCATCGGTACAGATATGCAGCATTTTCTCTTGGAAACTCCAACCAATAATAATAATAATAAAAAAAAAAGTAAAACTGAACTGAGATAAAATAAACTAACGTGCTTGTTAACGTACATCTTTTTCTACAATGTTTTTTAAACGTCGAACCCTTCCACCTTCTAAATGTTATATTGTACATTCTAAACAGTTTTGGTAAATAAAACAACGTAGTAGAACTCTAAATTTCTTATTGGTTAAAATAGATCTGTAAGCACATGCACAGTGTTTTATTTTTATTGTAATGATTTTTTTTTTGTTTCAGCCTCCTTTAGATGACGAAGAAATTTGGTTTACCTCACACTACCTTAAAGGAGAGATTAAGAAACTGTGTCTGCTACGGTCTCATTTACAGTCAATGACTAATGCACAAAAACTCAAAAAGCATAAAACGTACCAGGTATAAGGCTGCATTAAAAAAAAAACCTAAATTACCTGAAACAAGAAAACCCTGTGTGAGTTGTTGTACTAGTACAAATTATAACTGACGCGAAATTTCTATTATTCGGCTCCTGCGTTGCTTTTGTGTTAGTACATCACCTTTCTTGTTTCACTAATTTTAAGGATTTTGTGGCCCTACTCTCTTCCTTATCTCGTTACTTCATTAATACATTTTTTTTTCTTAAATAAATACATACGCAACCGAATTCTGATTTTCTTGTTGTGAATAGAATAGATTACTTTGATTACTCAATTACAGACCCTAACCTGTTGCTTTAATGCTATAATCGTCAAGCGTAACGAAGTGAGTATATTGCTCTAAGGTACAACAATGCCAACGAACGAAAGGTGAAACAAAAAAAAAAGTAACTACAACGAGATCATAACCGCAACAGTTATAAACTACGAGCTCAGCATAAAAACCTGTCCAGTTTGGAATCTTCTTACATTATTAGGTTTGACCTCGAATCTCCCATGTTAAACCCGAAATTTTGATGCTTAATTTCTCCGCTACCTTTTAAAGGGCAATTACATCCATTTTGACATGCACGTTTGACTTTTGGATTACTTACACAATAACTAAACACAAGAATTGCGGTAAAGAACGCGCAGAAATTAAAGCCGACAGACGGATCTCTTCGATTTCGACTCGCAGCCGATTGAGATAGCTGTATTGACTGTGAGGAGCTCAAGCGTCTGACGCCCTTAGGCAGGCCACTACACTACCGGCCAGCTAAGGCCGTCAGACGCTTGAGCTCCTCACAGTCAATAAAGCTATCTCAATCGGCTGCGAGTCGAAATCGAAAAATGACGTCTGTCGGCATTAATTCCTGAGCGTTCCAGCAAAACAATGGCGATCTCCGTGTCGTGTTTTGATGATGCAGTATTAAATTGTTATATCGGACGTAAGTAACGTATTCTTACCGTAATTCTTGTGTTTAGTTATTGTGTTAAGTGATCCAAAAGTCAAACGTGCATGTCAAATTGGATGTAATTGCCCTTTAATAGCTTCCTCTCAAATTTTAATATATAAGCTTTGTTGGACTTGGTGAACACGTGTACCAACGTTTATTAATTTCCGGTTGGTCACTTTCGGATCTGGACTTTAGCTGGAATCGTTAGTTTCATTTTTGGCGTGGACTTCTTAATTCTTCTTTGGGCACGTTTATACAAATTCGCTACCTGAGAGCCAAATTATCGTAACTGAAAATTTGCCCTTTTTCAGTTTTGTGACATCATCAACAGCCTAACACTAAGGCAACAGTTCAAAATTGTCGTAACTACTATTTTTGGAACAGAAATACGTTTTCTGCACTTTCAAAATTGTCGTAACTGTAGGGGAAAACCAAACTGTTGGAGCAAAATTATCGTATCTACAAAATTCTCCCAGCATGCAACAGCTTTCAATATGGCGGCGCCCACTGAGGAAGACGTGTTAAAACGTGCTCAGGATTCCTATCGAAATCCGCCACTTACAGCACAGGATATGCTAAATGCTATGCTTGGTAAGTAACTACACAGTTTCAGGAACACATTGAAAAGGGTTTAACGAGCGTTAACCACTCCTAGTCATGTGCCCGAAGTCCTAAGGCCCTATGTCTGCAATAGCCAGATTCCCAGGTGGTCACCCACCCAAGTCACCCACCCACCCAGGAACACATTGTTATATGAGGAAATAATGAATTTGCGGTGTAGGAGTAAAAAAAAACAAGCCAGCTATCTAAACAATGTTGGTTGCAGATACGATAATTTTGCTTTCACGTTGATTATTGCAGAGCCTACAAGCAATGCTGAAAGTGATGAATCGGACAATGTACTCGACGAATACGAACTAAACAAACCGAATATAATCTCCCAGTGTATAGTTCAGCCAAAGGAAATATCAGAAATGAATTTTTCAGATAGTAATGCTTCGCTCTCAGATAAAGTAAGTGATTGTTCTGATTATGCCCCAGATTCGGATGAAAATTCTGGCAGTGAAGCTGAAGAGTGGAGTAATGGTGACACACAAGGAAATTTAGTTCTTTCCTCCTTGAGTAGTGATGAACAATCTAGCAGTGAGACAAGACCCCCACTGGACAATGCTGAAATTTTAATTCAGCTTAACACAATCAGGAATGGTAACCAGCTGCCTGCAGATGGAGTCACTGCCGAGTTAAATCCTAATAACGATATCCCCAATGAATCCAATTCTGAAGAAGCAGAAGAAGAACGTGTCACACGAAAATCTAGAAAGCGAAAACGTCATCCCGAACACTGGAAAAAAAATAAAATTAAGAAAGCGCATAATACGGG